>AYEL01070959.1:0-13154 GCA_000484575.1 Olivierus martensii | reverse complement strand
GAAAAACGAACATTTCTGACATATTCTGCTGTACGAGTTTAACCGAGGTTTAAGTTCAGTAAATGCGGCTAGGAACATCTGTGAAGTGTACGGAACTTGGATTGGTGACTTCCTAAACTCAAAACCAACAGATTTCTACAGACGGGGGATCCAAAAACTACCCCAACGTTGGCAGGAAGTTATTGACAATGACGGAGATTACATTGTTGAATAGTTGCTTGCTTGATTTGGTCAAATTTTTAACTGAATTTCATAAATAAAACACTAAACAAACAAACTTAACAAACCTATATTTAAAATGCTATGGAATTATGCATCAACCTAATATATATGCCTACCTAAATACCACTTCCAGTTATGCTACCAAATAAGCACAATACTGTATTTGAATGCTTTTATAATTTTTTTAAAAATTTCCTACAAAGTTGCAATATTTCAACGCAGAGCAGCAATATATTATACATTATTTACATAGGCTAATATATAAGGCAATAGATTTCCAATTTTCTTGTAAAATTATCATTACTATTAAATTGAGCAAGATTTTTTTTTATTGATTTTTTCCAGATTAAAATTTATTTTTTGATTTTATTAGCAAAATTGGTGCTGTAAGTTATGATGCCCCTACAAGATTATCTGTAAGTTCACCTAATTATAGAACTGGCACTCTACTGGATTTAATCTAAACTGAGTTTTCATTTTATAAATTTTTATCTAATTAATAGCTTTCAAGGAATGCATTACCTTTATAAAATAACCTATATCTGTATATAAATATTAATATCTTATAATATTGCTATAATTTTATTTTAATAATTTATATAAATTCATCTTGTACATATTCTTCAGAAACAAACTACTAATTAATTTGTGAACTGTTTATCTCAATAAAGGAATAAAGAATTTCAGTAAGACATCTTGTACTTTTACTTTTTGAAATATTCTTGCAGTAGCTAACATAAATATAATTTGAGTGGTAATCCAGTTATAATTGAAAATAACCCAAATCTAATATTTATCTACTATATATTAAACAAATAAAAATTATAGATTGTGTCAGGAAATTTTGTGCACTTTTGAATGGGATATAATTTAACCTTCTGAATTTCAAACATAACAATTACATAAAATTATCGTCCAAAGTTCAATTAATCTTTTACAATTTTTAAATGAAATCAAATTATATTAATAATCATACTTGCAAATACACTATTGATATTTTAAAAATGATTATTTTACTGTAATTTGAAATTTTTTAACAATAATTTATATATATTTTTTCATAATAGAAAAATATTTTTGATTCAAATATTTAATCCAAATTTTATTATTATTTAATATCTATCATTTTACATTTATTTGATTATTAATAGCTTTAATAAATATGATAAATATTAATTTAATTTCTATTTTTACAAATATGTTCTTAAAAGTTTTCAATAATTTATTTTAATATTAAATTTTACATAAATATTTTAATTTAATTAGGAGTAGGAGGTAATCTTGTTGCTGTTCAAGCAAGTAGGATTTCAACATATCTTCATCAAAGATCAGAAATGGGTACTTTGCCTGCTAATGAATCTAATCCTTGCATTAATCCTTGTTCTGTGTTTTTTGGTAAAAGTAAGTATTTTAATAATTAAAAAATGTTCTTATGGATTCATAAATCAACTTTTCTTTTTAAATTAATTATTCTAAATTTTATTGTTTGTTTTCTCACTTAATATATCATATTTAAAACTCATTTTTATTCATTACTCATCTTGCTTTAATCACTGCTTACACTCTTATACAATGTTATCAATCCAAATATAGCACTACTAGCAGTTAAGGAAAACTTTATTTAATATTGGCAAACATTTTCGGCACAATGGCCATCTTCAGGCTACACAAATTAGAAGTAAAACAAGCTAAAAAAGCTTGTTCTACTTCTAATTTCTGTCTAAAGTTAAACTTTATATACAAATTGTTCAACTTTATTTAATATAAAGTTAAATGAAAAACTAAAAATAATACACAAAAGCCCTTTAGCAGTCAAAAGATTTTATTCAGTAATGTTTTCAATGCACGTGGCGTCTTCTTCAGCTGCCACAACACAACTAATCCTGCCACACTAGAACAGGAGACCTAACTACATAAAACAAACAAATACGACAGAGATTTAAAAGGCAGGTCTACATCTGGAAGTGCTCTCCTTTAGCACCCCACCTGCCAGTAAAGCCATACATTTCATTACGTGACTAATCTTTTAGGAAAAATTATACAAATTTTTAAAACTCAAAATCCCAAATTAAAAATTCGTAGTTATTTGCAATCATTAAAAATTGAAATAAAAAAATAAAATAAAAATAAAAAATAAAAAAGTAAAATCCTTCACAAGAAGCAGTGCACCCTTACGGAAGTATCGAAAATCAGCTGTAGCATATCCTTTAGTCTCCTTTGTTGACTTTAAATAACCATCTTCATGCATTAGGGATCGTTTCTGGTTCCGTGAAATTTATCACACTTCCTCTGTTTTTCTTTTTGAGGATTTCTAATGCCTCAATCATAGTCCTGTCCCAGTTCTTTTCATCTGGCCAGATAATTCTTGCTCTTCCCCACTGTACTTCAACATAATGTAGCAATGATCTCTGACTAAGCACAGTGGAGAGTTTGCTGTACTTGAGGTTCGTTTTGTGTTCTTTTATCCTCGCT
Source organism: Olivierus martensii (assembly GCA_000484575.1). Taxonomy (NCBI): domain Eukaryota; kingdom Metazoa; phylum Arthropoda; class Arachnida; order Scorpiones; family Buthidae; genus Olivierus; species Olivierus martensii. The sequence goes on along the minus strand of AYEL01070959.1, from coordinate 10,460 downwards.
TCTAAGTTCCTTTCGGTATATCCTATACAAAACTTTTCCATATTCAATGAGTGATTAGTTAAAGGAATTTCATATACTCCACTTCTGACCTTATCCTCATATCGGTCTTTGTCATTTCTAATCATCCCGAAAACAGTCGGATTCCTTTTAAAACTCAGAGTACAATTAGTTAACCCGCCGATGTTTTTGGCAAACTTTTCTACCCACAGGGCTTGGTAGGAGTGGAGTATATGAAATTCCTTTAACTAATCACTCATTGAGTAGGGAAGAGTTTTTTATAGGTTATACCGAGAGGAACTTAGAAGCGAGGATAAAAGAACACAAAACGGATCTCAAGTACGGTAAATGCTTCACTGTGCTAAGCCAGAGATCACTGCTGCATGATATTGAAGTGCAGTGGGGAGCAAGAATGAAAAGAACTGGGACAGGAATATGATTGAGGCATTAGAAATCCTCAAAAAGAAAAAAAAGAGGAAGTGTGATAAATTTCACGGAACCAGAAATGATCCCTAGTGCATGGAGATGGTTATTTAAAGTCAACAAAGCAGTTAAAGGATACGCTATGGCTGGTTTTTGATACTCCCGTAAGGGTGCGCTGCTTCTTGTGAAGGATTTTGCCTTTTTATTTTTTATTTTAATTTTTAATGATTGCAGATAACTACAGATTTTTAATTTGGGATTTTGAGTTTTAAAAATCTGTATAATTTTGTTTATAATATACTTAATGTATTCCTAGAAGATTAATCACGTAATGAAATGTATGGCTTAACTGGCAGGTGGGTGCTAAAGGAGAGTGCTTCCAGATGTCTGCCTTTTAAATCTTTGTTGTGTTTGTTTGTTTTATGTCGTTAGGTCTCCTGTTCTAGTGTGGCAGGATTAATCACGTTGTAGCAGCTGAAGAAAATGCCAAGTGCATTGAAAACGTTACTGAATAAAATCTTTTGACTGCTAAAGGGCTTTTGTGTATTATTTTTAGTTTGTGTTTAGTGCAGTCTCATTGAACTTATATAAATGAAAAACTTTATATTAAATAAAGTTTTTCATTTTTACTCTCATAATTTCTCCCTTTTCATATTTTCGAATATTGAAATGCAAAGAGAAAAATTATGTAAAGTTTTGTAGATTTAGAATAAAAATATTGCATTAGTATAAATATAAGAGAAGTTAAAAAAAATCAACAGTAAAAAATGTAAGTTCTACTATCTTTCACAAATTATTACGTGTAGATTTATGAATATCTTTTGTGTGTGATCATTTGAATATACCATGTATTATGAAAGGCAATTTTAAATTGTAATTGACACTTATAGCAACAATTTTATCATTGTTTTAAAATAAATTATTGCAAAAACATCATATTTTTGGAGATGATATAAATGAAAATTTCATGTTATATTAAGTATTTAAAAACAATGATTTGATGAACCTCAGTATTCAGTATATTAATCAATATTACACCCAATTCTGTTTTTACACGAACTTCTTTTACATGATTTTGATTTAACACGAATTAGAAAAAAATTTAATTCTATCTTTACATGACTTATTTTGATTTAACACAATCGACGCAACTTCTAAGAAGAAAATTTTGCTTTACTTTTATTTTTATAACTGCGACATTGGAGAGGAGGAATTAATTTGTCAGAGGTACTGTGCTTTTTAAAAGCTATACGGTTATTTTTGAAGTAAACCTTTATTAATGAATCGTACATTTTCATTTTTCAGCATTTATTCGGAAGGATATTTATAATAAACATAGCAATAAAAATCTGTATAATTTTGTTTATAATATACTTAATGTATTCCTAGAAGATTAATCACGTAATGAAATGTATGGCTTAACTGGCAGGTGGGTGCTAAAGGAGAGTGCTTCCAGATGTCTGCCTTTTAAATCTTTGTTGTGTTTGTTTGTTTTATGTCGTTAGGTCTCCTGTTCTAGTGTGGCAGGATTAATCACGTTGTAGCAGCTGAAGAAAAATGTGGTTGATTGTATGCGGTTTTACTGCGCAAAGTGCCTCGTAGACCAAGCTGCGCCAAAACAATGTGTAAACGGCACTGCAGCAAACGATGTGACCTATAGAGATATTTCTAGAGAAGAAAATCATCGTCTTCTATACCTTTTAATTTTAGCCCAATTGGGCCAAAATTTTTAGACGATTTTAAATGAATTACGCTATGCCTATATTCTGAATTTGGTCAAAATCGGTTAAGCATTGCAATATGCAAAAGGCATTTATGGAAATCCGGTTCCCTTTCCCCCCTTTATTTTGACCTGATTGTGCTCAAATTTTCAGGGGATCTCAAGTAAACTAAGAAACACGTACATAGATGCAATATGTTTTTTTACACGTATTCTTCGGGAACGTATCTATCATGTAAAAATAGAATTAGGTGTATTATATCTCTTGCAGGTATTGCAATATCTGATATTTCTGGTTTAGTTTGAGCAGGTTCAGATAGTTTTTATCAGTTAACAAATGTTCTGTGATATTTTACATTCATCAGAAATATCAATTTGCTCTTGGCTGCATTTCCATTGTCAGTTGAAGAAAATATTTTTTGCATGTTTTAATTTTGATTCTGTTGTTCTGTTTTTTAATACCATATTTGAATAATGTTCCTGTAAAGATTTGAAGTGGTAGAAAACTTCTATTAAAAATTTTATTGACATTTTTTGAAGAATATGGTCTCTATGAAAAATCAATATAAGAAAATTATGCTGTTGTATCTTAAATGTTCTATTATTATATAAAATTTTTAAAAACTTATCTCTGATACATTTAAAATTATTGACAGTTTTTGTGAAAAATGTCTTAATTATATGATATCATATGTTGTAATTAAGATCTTAAACAACAGATCAAGCTCAAAGGTGTATTTTCATTAAGTTTTTGATCATTTTAACCCTGTATAAAAATTTCATGATTATAACTTTCATAGTTTTAAAATATTTTACAAATAGATCAACAAAAACAGTTTTAAAATATTGTATATATAAAATAAAATACAAAATATTATTGCTATTAAATTAAAAGTATAATTAGAAAATTCAATACAATTCTTTGCATTTATGTTTTTTCTTTTAAATTTTTATGCAGTTTTGTTTTATTTAAGAAACCACTGAACATTTCATTACCTTCATAAAAAATAAAATTTTATACATGATATAGTTTATGAATATTATGCATTTAATTATGAATATTCTCTTATTAGCTTATTTTTTGAAGGAAATGGAGGTTTATATAATTTGGCCAATGTCTTTCTGTATTCCACCCACTAATAACTTTTGAAATAATTAGCATATTTTCATGAAATTTGATAATCTGCCATTAAAGAACACCTCAATGCTGCATCCTTTAATCCTGCAGGATAGAATTTAATTTTTATTACAATTTTAGTTTATATTAGTTTTAATAGATGGTGCTAAGTGTAAGCAGTATAAGGATTTTTTTAATCAGCACCATCTTAATATGTATTGTAATAATGTCACAGCCCCTACGTGACATCATTTTGATATAAGATGACATCACAAATATTTATAATTTATGATGTCATCAACTCAATGACATGATGTCATTATGACATCTATGTTGATTAAATTAGTGTTAAAATTGGGCACACAAACCAATGGATTCCAAATGTTAAATAAATAACAACTTTGGAAAGTAGGCAATTTTAATTCTTTTTGAAACTTCTTGTACATATAATGTTTTAGGCAAGGATAGACTGGCCATTTAACTGTCTGGTTTAATTGCTAAGTTGGGTGTAATGAAGGCCAGTTTAAGGCCAAAATGTTATAGAAATACCAGGCAGGGGCAATAAAAATTCAAAATAATCAAGCTAATTTAACAGCCAATATCTGCTGCTGGTTGTAGCTTATCATAATCTATATGTATATGTGTATGTATGTATATATATATATACAGATGCTCCTCTAGTTATAAACATGAAATTTCATTTTTTAAATTTCACAAAATTTCAAAAACTCATCAATAATTTTTAACAATATGATAGCAGAATGCTCTAGCATCCAATATTATGCAAAATTATCCCATCAAAAACATCTCATATGTAATACAATAAGCCAAGTACAGTATTACCGAAACAGAATATTTGTGAAAATTTAGATGCGGTTATTTTGGTTGATGTTACATATTATTTTCTTAAATCGTCAAACAAGTAGTTGCATCTAAATTGCAACAAATTGAGATGCGCTACTTGTTTGATGATTTAAGAAAATAATATAACAGCAACCAAAATCTAAATTTTCACAAATATCCTGTTTTGGTAATACTGTATTTGGCTTATTGTATTACATATGAGATGTTTTAGATGATATATTTAATACATCATTAAATACTTTATTTTTATTTCAATCAAACAGATGTGCTAACAGAAATTTACTAAAATAATAAACAAACATAAAATATATGAAATTTGGTCGAAATCAGTTGAATGATATGACTGTAGAAAAGTTTGTGATGAAAAGACCCCTACTTTATTCTTTTTAACCCTATTGGGCTGTTTTTTCACAATGGCTTAATTAACATAAGTAACATTTACATTTAGTTTTTTTTTTTTTTTTTTCAAAATTGTGTAAACAATAGGATATAATAGAGACATTTCTATAGAAGAGGATCATCATATTCTAAACCTTTTAAATTTAGCCCAATTGGGTAAAAATTTCCAGAAGATTTTAATTAGCTAGGTTATTCCTATATTCCAAATTTGGTGAGAAGTGGTTAAACAGTATAATATATAGAAAAAATCTACGGAAAATTGTATTTGCCATCTTTATTTTAGCCCAGTTGTGCTCTAACTTTTAGACGATCTCAAGTAATCTAAGAAATACCTACTTCCCAAATTTCATTGATGTTGGTTGAATGAGATGAAAAGTAAAAGAGTTAGTGATAAACAGCTTCCTACTTTATTCATTTTGGTTTTATTGGGCTGCACTACTTTAGAAAGGCTTAATTAACATAAATCACATTTACATCCCAGATTTCTTCGAAATCTGTCAAACGATGTGGTTGATTGTATGCGGTTTTACTGCGCAAAGTGCCTCGTAGACCAAGCTGCGCCAAAACAGTGTGTAAACGGCACTGCAGTGCCTCGTAGACCAAGCTGCGCCAAAACAATGTGTAAACGGCACTGCAGCAAACGATGTGACCTATAGAGATATTTCTAGAGAAGAAAATCATCGTCTTCTATACCTTTTAATTTTAGCCCAATTGGGCCAAAATTTTTAGACGATTTTAAATGAATTACGCTATGCCTATATTCTGAATTTGGTCAAAATCGGTTAAGCATTGCAATATGCAAAAGGCATTTATGGAAATCCGGTTCCCTTTCCCCCCTTTATTTTGACCTGATTGTGCTCAAATTTTCAGGGGATCTCAAGTAAACTAAGAAACACGTATATTCCAAATTTCATTGATATCGGTTAAATGATGCGACCTGTAGAGGTGTCTACATTGGAGGAGAAGAAGAAAAGTAACACTCTTTTTTCTCGATTTTTTCATTTTTAAACTGCTTTAATTCTATTATTAATTGGATATGAAACTTCAAACTAAACTCGCTCTAATTTCTATTATTAATTTGGATATCAAACTTCAAATTTAGCAGTCTATGTCCTATTGAATACTTTTCTCAAATGTAATTGTCAAATTAATAATATTTATCTTAGGACCAAAGTTACAGCGAGTTGAATTTTGGTTGTAATGACTCCGGTAATAATAGTCAGTTAGTGACTACTGTACTTGGCTTAGAGTCACTGCCATGCCTCTTGATAGCAGTATTTCAAGATGGCAGTGATTACATAGAAATCTCTCACTTTATAATCAGAATTTTTTGATCTATGAAATAAGTAATTTATAATTGGTCCAATTGTGAAATATATTACAAAGCACAATATATAAAATTATTTCAATACTTTTCAGGGTAAAATAATAGCAATATCTGAGTTACAAACAACTTATGTATATATTCTGTTTGTAATTAGAGGAACACTTGCATAAAATTTTGAATCTTATAGACTTAACAAAGACACAGAAGGGAATCATAACTTTGATGAAAATAATGATGATTGAGCCTTATATGAGCTCAAAGTAAGGTTAAAAACATTAGTTTGCTATATTAATTATACTCAATCTGTATTGCTTTTTGCTCCAACATTATTAATTTATTAAAATTAATTTTGAATTATTCATTTCAATGATTCATTTGATAACTTAATAAAATTAGATTTTATTCTCATTTAAAATTTAAGATTAAAATATATACAGGAGCTCCCTGACTTTTGCAAATTTGATTTTGCATTAAAAATTTTGGCATTCAAAATTAAAAATTAGTGCAGTACTGTAATTTTAAATATTAAAATTGCACCAATTTGCTGATATTATTATAATGATAGTTAATCTTATCCTTAATAACAATGCTGTTAATAATTATGGTAATTATTATATTAATATTTAAAGTTTTAATATCTATCATAATATGATATAAATTATTTATGTGCATTATATTACAATAATTATGAGTATTATATATCATTTTCCTTGTAGATAGGCTATATACAGGTAGTCCTTAACTTATGACTGCCTTGACTGCAATATTATCATAAATTTTGTGATTGGTCAATGCAATTGACAAAGGATTTGAGTTCCTGACCAATGATCTGATATACAAAAAGCATCATCCTTGTTAATAGTTTTTGTAGTTTTGTTTTAGCTAAGTTTATTATTTAATAAAGTTGTATGTAATAATAAATATTGGTAGTGAGCATTCCATAAATTTTTGGCATTTTCAATTTATGATGACAAGGCTTGAATCAAACTCCTCATAAGTAAGACTATCTATACAGAATATAATATCTTTAATTTTACTGTGATACATAACAGTTTTTAGACAAACACTGTTAGAGCAGAGAAAGATTACTTTCAAACATATTTTATTTTTTGAAAATGTTTTTGATATTCTCATACTATAATCAGTACATTTACTCTACAACTTCTGACATAAAATGTAAAGTGCAGTATTCTAAACAAATATTTCAAGTATAAATTTAAAAGATTAAAATTAAAAAGCAAAACAACTCTCACATCATATAGTGCTCTGATTACTTTAAGCTACATGTTAATCATCAAAGTTCACCATTTTATATGCATTCCAGCAATAATCTTGAATATTACAATAATGTAATTTAAATTTAAAAAATGCTAACAAAATCTTAAATAAAAAAGGAACAAAAATATTTATTTTTAATATTAAAAACTACTTGTTGGAGTAGTACTATACTTTTTTTAATAAAAAATACAGAACGTATTTAGATTGGATTCATATGTTTAAAACCCCTTGTTTATAGCAATATGTCAGGTTTTGAAATGCTTTCTATTGATTGTTCATTGATTATATCACCTTTCTGACCAGTGAGTATGCTTGAGTATCTCTTAAAGACAAGGAATCACAAGCACTTTAAGCAGGAAAAATACACTATTTTATTATTAGATATATAATACATATACTAATACTAATTTCTGGTAACATTTTCGGCCTTCTATGGTTCTCCTCAGCCTGTTCTCTCAACCAAACATCTATCGTTCTACATTAGTATTTGATGCAGGCCATCCCTGCTAGGATGTTTCACAAATAAACATCCAGCAAAGACTTCGTGTTGACATTTAAATGTTTACCAGGTGTCAGAACTTGTTAGTTTATGATTATCTCTATACTAGGTATTTCAATTACAAATTGAAATATCTAGTTTAATTTAATTTTTAATTGAAGCTACATTATTGTAATATTCAAGAATATTGCAGGAATACATACAGAATGATGAACTCTAAAGGCTGCCATACAAAGAGCAATTTGTCGTCAGATAGGTCGCTAGATTTCCGGTTCGTCAGACTGATTGTATGTCCCCACACAATATAACGACAGATCGTTTCCAATCTGTTGCCGTCTGATGATCTGCACACACGGTGTGATTCTATCATCAGATCCATCATCAAACCTCAGTATCATCAAATCAATTGTAGGACTCTAAACACAGAACGATTTATCATCATATCTGTCGTTGAGACCAATCATTTAGATCCGTCATCAAGTAATCACTACAATCAGTGTGTTGTGAGCATGGAGTGCGAGATACTTTCATTTGAGCCTTTAGCTTTATTACTTTATAAAGAAAAAATAGAATGAAAAGTTTAAGTTGTTTTTTACTTACTTTGTTAAGTAACTAAAAAACAACTAAGATTAGTTGTTTTGTTTTTTAATCAGTTAAGTTGTTGTTTAGTTAATTTAACTAAATAAAAACAAAAACAAAATTTCTATATAACTGTTCTGTAAATAATCACAAAAACGAAAATTTTCAATCGAGATACCATTTTACTTCATTATTTAAAACAAGCTTAAAATTGATATGCACATATATAATATAAAATTAATAATAATTTAGATATACAGTACATAAATTTATTTTTATTAAGAATATAAATCAGTTTCTAATTTATAATTGCTTCATTTACCCAAATTCATTTTTAAAAAATAGTGTTGCTACAGTGAGCACGTGCAAAATATTTGTTTACAACACTGAAAGTTATTAGGAATCCCAGAAGACCATAACAGGTTGGACAATTCGAGAAATCGCTTTAGATTTGCCCACATACAGTCAGATCTGCTGTAGAATTTGGTCTCTGACGACAAATTGCTCCATGTGTGGCAGCCTTAAAATCAGTTGAACGATTTGTAAATCTGGCAACCGGTCTGTACGATCCATCTCAACGACAGATCTGACAATAAATCATTCCATGTGTGTGGACAGTCAAATGACGACTGTTCAAAACGATCTGTCATTGTGATTGGTTTGACAACAAATCGCCTCATGTATGGTGGCCTTAATGATCAAAACATAGATTAAAATAACCATAGTAACACATGTGAGAATTGTTTTGTTATTTAATTTTTATCTTTTAAATATATATTTGAAATGTCCATTCTAGAACACTGTTTACATTCTATGTTAGAAGTTGTAAAGTAGTTATTAAATTTCTGATGAGGGTACAAGAGTACCAAAAACATTTTGCAAAAATATGTTTGAAAGTTGTCTTTCCCTGATCTAATAGTACTTGTTTAAACAGTTTGTTTTAACATTGTGGGTCAAGTGAGCAGTTATATCAATATATTAAAAGTACATAACAGTTTGCATAGTGAATTCGATTTATGCAAAATTCAATTTACATAATAATAAAGTTCATGCATGAAATAGTATGTAGCCTGTTGATAAACATTAGTAATATTCTACATAGAACAGCTGAAGACCAAGTACAAGTCTTTCTGAAGCATTTTTATTTGTCTTCAGGCTAGTAAACTAATTTATATTGATCATATCTTTATTAAATCAGACTTTCAATGGTTATATGATCCATTTAGGCAGATTACTGCTATTGTAATTCATAGATGGGAATCAATATCACTACTCCTTGGTTCAAATTCTGATAGTAATATTTTCAAAAACATATGTCTTATCTATATTGGGGAGCTCCTGTAATAAGATAATACATTTGTATTTATCATTCACACCTTATCTAAATTTATTTTATGCAGATGCTCATGCTAAAACAGCTAGATTACTTCTATTTATGGCATTGCCTGGACATATACTTTTTGCCTATGTTATTCGCCTTCTCAATGCCGGCCATACATCATTGACTTTTCTTTTCTTAGTAATTTACCTAACTGCAGCTATATTGCAGGTAAGAAAAATTTAGAATAATTGATTTTCAGTAATTTTATTTATCTTTGTTATTAACCGAAAGTGCTTTGATAGTAGGGAATTTTTTTCACTTGTATTTCATGAAATGGAAAGCAATTTGGCAACATAATGACTAATTGCATTTTCATAAAATTCAATAGAAATTTGATAATTTTATGATAAATGATTATTGTGAATTTTATTCAAGTCTGATTAAATATAATGTAGCTAAAGATTTTATTGTTTTATGAATTATTGCATATAAAAATTTTAATAATTCAATAATCATACCTGGTTGAAAAATTGTATGAACAATAAAATATTTATATAATATTGTTAATTTATTTATATAATCAGTGCTTTAAAATACAGTTTAAGAAATTAAGCGAAATATAAAGTCACAGATTTAAACCATATAATTATCTAACCATACTTGGAATATACTTATATAAAAAGTTTTATAATATGAAAGATGATAAAATCTCAAATTTATGATTTATTTCAGTTATTGTTTTCATTAATATGATTATTTTATAAAGAATTCTGAATATAAAAATTATAAAATATAGTTTACTTAGCAAAATGCATTGATTAGGTAATAGGAAAAATTGAAAACATTTGTATGAAACTATAGAAATTTAATTTTTATTTATATATTGTCTAAATATAAGATTAATTTTAATTTTTAAAATATAGATCTAAATAGATA
>AYEL01070955.1:0-53512 GCA_000484575.1 Olivierus martensii | reverse complement strand
GAATCAAGCATAAAAAGTTGTGTTATATCATCCCAACTAGCTTTTTTGTCATCAAATTCAACATTATATTTAAAGATATTATTTCTAATGCTCTTCAATAAATGTGGAGGATCAAATATTACAAAATACTTATTTTGATTGTGGTGAAAGTAATTTTTATTTTCTGTCACACCAAGATGATGAAATAATTGTAAAAAATTTGAACCTTGGTAACTAATAACAGCTTTGACAATAAGGCCAATTTCTCTTAATTTTTCTAATATGCATAATAAAATAGTTAGTAGGTGCATATTTTTGCATGGGCCATGTGTGAAAATATACCCATGAGGCTGTTTCCACTTTCAGCACAGAACTTTGTGTTCAAGCGATTTACATAGACATGCGCGAATTGACACGCAGGGCAACAATGTGCCTGTCCCACGCAGTGTGGATGACACAGTTTCCTGTGCACGTGTCACATAGTACAATACGATATGGTGTTAAAACACTAAAATTGTTTCTATACATATTTTAGGGGACTTATTTATTTATCTCACATGTATCTGGTTCTATGACATGTTTTAATTAAACAAATGTCACACTAATCGAAATCGCATTATTCAAACTCGCACTAATCGAGGCCTACCTGTAGTTCATTTACTTCTACAGCTAATAATGTTATTGTATTTATCCTTTTGTTGCATTGTATTTTTTTCTTGCTATTTTAATAAATATGTTAAATTTGTTTATTATTTTGGTCTCCAAGTCAATTCTCCTATCCTGGATCTTGCATCACTTTCTCATGATCTTATTCAAAAATACAGTATTATTTCAAACTATATTTTTTCAATCCATCAGCTGCAGGATCCTCAAACACTCATTCAAAATAATTATATGATCATAGTTTTATGTTGTTAAGTAGTTTTAATCACAGTTGCAAAAGTTTTGAAAGATATAATAATTAGATGAAATTATTTGTTGGCTAATATTATTTTTTCTTAATATAAAGTCAGTGTTATATAGATATAATTTTAACAATAATGAGAATAAGAAAAAAAATCTGAAAAACAATCACTCAATCATATTATTAAATTGATAATAAAGTATCTAAAGAATGAAATTTCTTTATAAAGAATAAAGCAATTTGAGATCCATGCAGGAAAAATTATTTGTGGTATGGCATTATTATATAGAACAAACTAAAATAAATTTATAATATATCAATGTTAAATGGATATTTTGCAAAAGTGAAAATTCATAAAACAAACATTCATAAAATGGGGAAAACTTATAAAAATCTATAATATTAAAATGTTAATATAGAATAGATATTAAAATCATTGATCCAATAATAGCCAAATGTTCCTAGTAAACAATTTAGAAATAAATTGTAATTTCAATAAAGCAAATAAATCTTGATTAATGGAGTTCCATATAATAATTATCATATTAATAATAATATTTTTTATAATTTTTTTTAATTATTTCAGCAGGATTTATTTGGTTTGGTTTGGATCAATGATTTTGAATTCAATTAGTTATTTGTAGATATGATTAAATATTAAAATGTAAAATATGTAATTTTACCTTTGTTGGATCTATGATTCCAGCATCAATCATATTTACATATTGCCTACATAGAGCATCATAACCAACTTCCTTTGGAGAATCTATAACTTTCTGTACTACTACAGAACCATCAACACCAGCATTTTGAGCAATTTGCATACAGGGTATTTTTAATGCATTCTGCACTATATGGATTCCTATACAAAAATTTTTATTAAATAAATTTTTAAAGTTTGCTTAAGAAAAACAAGTTTATCTATAATAATTTTATATAATAAAATTATAAAAATTTATTTATTTTTAATCCAATTGCTTTAATTTGTAAAATTTGAGAAATATACTGTGATAACTATATACTTTATGTGTTTTACAAAAGTTTGTATTAAATATTTATGCTAGAACTATATTCTTTGTAGCATTGTATTAATTCTTTATAAAGTAAGCACTTTCTTTGGTAATTATTCATATTGCTAACTAGAATAAGTTTTTATATTGTAAAATTTGACATTTACACATCAAAATTATAAATATATTGATATAATAGTTAAAATATTTTATAATGTAAAAATAAGGTCCCTAATTTTGAAGAGTGCATTTGTATTCAGAGATAACTAGAGATGTCTTTTTTTGTGTTTGATATCTGTAAAGATAATTAAAAAAGAATTTCAAATTTATGTGCTCATTATTTTTATCTTAGTCATTCTCATTTATCAATTTGTGATGATTCTATAAGAGAATGTTTAATAATATTAAATTTAGCTTGAATTCTATTTTTATAAATTTGTCAACCTTCAATATTTTCTACATAATTATCACTATTTTCAAAAAAAATCTGATTCATCAAAATTTTTTCATATTAAAGAATTATTTACTTCTTCTCTTAAATGATATTAATTTGCCATTAGGCTTTATAAATTAAACATGCTTAAATAAGGGCCAATATTTGAATAATTAATTTCATGAAAAATATGAACGCTATTCAAAGATCATCAATAATTCAGCAGAATTGTAATTTTTCAGATAATATCACATTTTTTTAGCAGAATAGAATTTAAATGATATATATATGGGTGATATTTTTCAGTCAAAATGGGTTAACTATCCATTAAAATTAATTGTGTCAGACAAATTAACAACTCACATATTTATCAGTAATTTTTTATTTCTGCTTGATAAAACTCATTCATTTTTATTTATTTATTTTTTTTAACAAAAGATGAATGTATATTATAATAAGAGATTAATATTTATAGAGTAATACTAATTAAAAAGCATATAGATATTGACAAAAAATAATTAAATTACATGATTCAAATGATTAAAATAACTGCAATGAATAATATTCTTAAAGAAACTTTATTTTTCATTTAAAACTATACTTAATATTTTGAGGAATATCTATGAGTATAATAGATACATCTGATCATAGAGAACTGTGGAGACACGAAGCCTGGCCTGCTGGAAAATGTCACTTTATTTGTACTTATAATTCAATCAGGGTTGACATTTTATTTATTTTCTAGCCGGTCTGAGATACACCGTTCTCCGCAACTTGGGAAAGACAACTAAACATACTGTAAGTCAGGCTGTACAAGAGGTTCGAATATCGTGCAGGTGCGTGGTGGATTGGTGAGAAAGTATATAATCGGGGTTGGTCAAACGACTTCTTGGGAAAAAGTGACTGATTATTGTTATTAATTGAGAGGTTGAGACAGGGACTTTAGACAAAGGATAGTCAGTCGGTCTTTGTCCTCGGATTAAGTCAGTCGGTTCCTGCCTGTCAAAAGAGTCGGTCACCAAACTCCGATTGCTGGTATATACATACCCAGCGGAGAAGTCAGTTGTTCTCTTTTATTGTTCCCGTCTATCAACTCTCATCTGAGCTCACGTTCGGACATTGAACTGTACGTGTAGTTTTGCTTGTAAGGAAGAAAAGCCATCCTTTGGCACCTAGAATTACCTCTCCAAGTGTCCAACGAATTTGGACAATCATAAAACATCTTGTAGGAACTGCCCACTATCCACAGTTTGCACTCACCTTATAACAGGAGTTTGCATTTTGTTCTCTCTAATTATCATGCCTTATTTTAACCCTTGAAATCATAACGGAAATTTTAATGATTTAAACAATTTAAACTAATTTTAGAGCCATCTCGAGAGAGATTAATTTAATAAAATATTTAATAAAATAAAATAATCTAATTGCTCGAGAGCAATTAGATTATTTAATATTTTATTAAATTAATGAATGGTGCCATGTATTAATTAATAATTAAACTAGAATTTTTAATTAATTTATCTCTAATGAGTTTTTTTCAGTGATGTGATAAAGTCACCTTGAAAAGTGAATTCTGGATTACAAAATAAGTCTCCCACTGAAGACAGCATTTAAGCAGAAAGAACATCTTATACATCATGCATTAGCAGTAATATCAAATACTTTTAAATAAATTTAATCTTCTAACATCATTGACAGAAAAATATCCATAGACCATGATGTTGACGGGAAGAACTATAAAGAGAAGATTGTTGGAAATGGGCAATGAATCTTGTTATTTAATAAAAATGCCATTGCTTATTCTAAAAAAATGGAAAGGATGTGTTACATTGTCTAAAGAACATGAGCATCGGTCAGACAAAGATTGAATTAAAGCTTTATTTAGTTATGAAAATAATCTTAGCGATAGTAATTGGTCTAGAGTCTAGACTAATGTTCTCCAAAGTATGGTGCATAAGAAATTTTTAGGAGTGAGCATGTTTGTTTATCATAATACATGTTTATTATATGTGGTGCATGCAATTATTCTTTATTGATAAAAGGAGTGTTTGCTATTTTTCTTCACTGACAAAGGAGTGTGCAATTAGAAAGTTTTGGAAACTGCTAGTCTAGAGTAACAGTTCTCAAACTTTGCCACTCTTTGGAGACTACCATGTTAAATCATAAAACTGATAGAGTTTTTTGCCAATGGTGTGGAAAAATTATAAAATTATTTAATATAAGCAGATAAATTTGAAAGAAAATATTAATTGAGAAAAAAGGCCAAATGCATCTCTCTTGAACACAAATATGTATTATTACAATTGTTTTACAAAGAATTTAACTAAATATTACATTCAAAAGTAAATAAAAAACTTCTACAAAATATGTCAGATTTAATTTAAATCACAGAGTTTTTACTAGATTACTAAGGCCCTTTGCACATGCAGCGTATCATCATAGATGTGTAGAAGATTCGACTTACAGTTAATGATATGCGTACGCCTGCACATCTATACACGGAGCGTACTACAATTCTACAGAATTCGTTCAGTCAAGATGGTGTCCAGCAATGATGGCGATGATATACATATTTTATTATTTTTGTCATCACCGTAAAAGAAGGAAAATAAGACTGTTTTGGGTTCATCACTATATTAAAAGAAAGGTAAAATAATATATTGTTTATTGCTGCGAGGGAATTATCAAATGATGCAAAATTTTAAATATTTTATAGAATGATATTTTATATTGTATATCGAATAATATTCAAAGTAAAATCTTTCCACGTTATGTATCGAGGAACAGGGTTAAAACATGTGTTGCTTTTCTGTGGCAATGGAATTATTATATTACAATTATTTGAATTAAAATGTGTTAATATTTGCATACATGTCTGTCCAGTTCATTAAATGAGCTATGTCATTCCGTGCTTTTTCTATTATATCCTTCCAAGAATATTCAGACAATGAATAATTATACAAACATGGATACTCTTCTATTATTTGTACGAATTTAATTGTAGCACTTCAAAACTTATTTTTTTATATACGACTAGGTAAATTGTACCGAATACACAAACAAGTCTAGCTTCATACGGCTAGCGAACGACAGTGCAGTATCACTGGTGTCGTGAAGCTTGGGAAGTATGATGAATATGCTACGCTGCTGCTTCATATACAGACATGCATTTGAAAACACGTGGCGCTGCAAGCAAACAATGCTGCGTCTAAAACGTGTCTATGACGATACACTCCGTGTGCAAAGGGCGTTATTAATAATAAGATTATAATTTGGCTAATAAAAAGATGAATATGCTACGCTGCTGCTTCATGTACAGACATGCATTTGAAAACACATGGCGCTGCAAGCAAACAATGCTGCGTCTAAAACGCGTCTATGACGATACACTCCGTGTGCAAAGGGCGATATTAATAATAAGATTATAATTTGGCTAATAAAACAAATTCCTTTAAAATTTGAATGTTTACAACTACAACAGTATTTCTTTGAATCTCTCTGCTTCTACATTACTATAAAACAGTAAATTCAAAACTAGCATAAGACTGAAAGCAAATAAAGTAATTTCTACAATCTTGTGCTAGTTTTGAATTTACTGTACAACAGTAGTTGTAAACTTCAAATTTTAAAGGAATCCTTTCTTATATTAGATTTTAATATAAAAAAATTGAAATCTGACGTTTTAAAAATTAAATACATTTGAAACTATTGTTGAATAAGATTTTTTCAAAAAATAAATCTCATACAAAAAATATAGAAGAAATTAAGTAATCCAATAAATAATGATATCTAATTCTACAAAACATCTTTCAAAAGAAAATATGTAATAGGTTCAAAAATATCAACTTTTTAAAATTTTGACAACTGTTCTCTTTTAACAAAATTTTATATGCATTCCAAATAAGGCAAATGGCTTAGTTAATAAGGAACAATGGCAAAAAATTTGAATGCTCTGCAATGAACAGATGGACAAAATGACTAGATAAAATTACTAGAGAAAGTATTAAATATTGTCAGCTATTTCTTATACTCAATCCAAGTCATAGATATCCATATTGAAAAGTCATTTACAGGATTCCTAATTTAGTCCACTTTTCTAGAATTTATTATAATCAAACAGAAAAAACTTTGATATCATGACAATCATGCAGAATTAGATTATCTTACTCAAAGATTTGCACTGTTTAATTTTAACATAACTAAATTACAACTAACCAATTAGCAGGAATTATAATCAACTCCAAGAAAATTACTTCATTGAATACATAGTAGTGCTTTCGGAATTTTTAGATTCTCTCAACAGCAATCAATTTATTTATTTAGAAATACGCACAAAAGCAGTTGAGACAATGGTGCATAGAACTTTAATCACTAGCAAACGTTTTCAGTACTTTGTACCCTCTTCAGGCTCAGAACTCTAAGAGAATTCTCGAACGTTAACAGCTTATTTTGAAGTTTCCAGAGTTCTAAAAAGAACTTAAAAAGAAGCAACAATTTAAAAAATAATAAAAATAAACAAATACAAAAAACCATTACCATGGTTACATTATCGGTGGAGACAGTTACCTATAACTTATAATATTAGAATAATAAATAATTATGAATAATTAAAAAAATAAAATAAAATAAAGTACACACACAAGTTAGCATCAAGTACCGAAAACATTTGCTAGTGATTAAAGTTGTTCTATGCACCATTGTCTCAACTGTGTTTGTGCTTATTTCTAAATAAATTGATTGTAGAGTTAGAGCAGGTTATTAAATTATGTCCCTCAACAGCTTTTAAACAAATTAAATTCTGTTCCAATTCGTTAACAATTAAATGAATTGGAACAGAATTTAATTTGTTTAAAAGCTGTTGAAAGAATCTAAAAATTCCAAAAGCACTACTCTGTATTCAATAAAGTAATTTTCTATCAGTTGATTATTAATTCCTGCTAATTGACTAGTTGCAATCAGTTAGATTATCTTATTCTGAACCATATTCAAATGCATAGTAAACATAAATTTTATTATTATTATCATAATAAAGAATCATAAATAATGATTGATCGTTATCTGTGATATTTCCTAAAAAAATAAATTTCTAAAAGAAAAATATTGAAAAAATATTTTTTAAAAGAATTAAAAAGTAAAATAAAATTACAGTGGGTTCTCATTTAATGTTGCCTCACTTAACATTTTGCTCTTGCATCATGAGCAGAAACTAAATTAATTAATTAAAAATTTAAAGTTTTTAAGGCAATACAATTTAAAAAACTCTTGTTTCTCTGTTTAAAAAACAAAACAAAGTAGAAATATTACAGAAAACGAGATAACTAATTTTAAAAAAGCACTTTTTATACAATACAAATCTTCAAGGGAATTTTATTCCAAATAAATCTAATTAACTAGCCCAATTATATCCCTTGAAATGTTAATGGTAATTTTAATAATTTGAAAGAATTTAAACTAATTTTAGCGCCATCTATTACTTAATAATTAAACTATAATTTTAACTAATTTATTTGAAAAAAAAATCTGCCTCGGCATGGGATCAAACTGGGGACCTTTGGACTAACATGTCTATTACTTAATAATTAAACTATAATTTTAACTAATTTATTTGAAAAAAAAATCTGCCTCAGCATGGGATCAAACTGGGGACCTTTGGACTAACATCCCAACGTCATACCGCTAGACCACCGAGGCCAACGAGCGGATTGATTCTCCAGACAGTTATTAATTTAGAATTAACTTTTTTGATTATCTACATCGGACTTTGCCGATAGATCAGTGGTCTAGCAGTATGACATTGGGACATTAGCCCAAAGGTCCCCAGTTCGATCCCAGGCTGAGGCAGATTTTTTCTTCAGATAAATTAGTTAAAATTATAGATTAGTTATTAAGTAATAGATGGCGCCACTCATTGATTTAATAAAAATAATGAATATTGTAATTACAAGATGGCACTAAAATTAGTTTAAATTCTTTCAAATTATTAAAATTACCGTTAACATTTCAAGGGATATAATTGAGCTATCAGTTGATTATTAATTCCTGCTAATTGACTAGTTGCAATCAGTTAGATTATCTTATTATGAATAATTGAAAAATCATTTACAGGATTCCTAATTTAGTCCACTTTTCTAGAATTTATTATAATAAATTCAAACAGAAAAAACTTTGATATCACGACAATCATGCAGAATTAGATTATCTTACTCAAAGATTTGCACTGTTTAATTTTAACATAACTAAATTACAACTAACCAATTAGCAGGAATTATAATCAACTCCAAGAAAATTACTTCATTGAATACATAGTAGTGCTTTCGGAATTTTTAGATTCTCTCAACAGCAATCAATTTATTTATTTAGAAATACGCACAAAAGCAGTTGAGACAATGGTGCATAGAACTTTAATCACTAGCAAACGTTTTCAGTACTTTGTACCCTCTTCAGGCTCAGAACTCTAAGAGAATTCTCGAACGTTAACAGCTTATTTTGAAGTTTCCAGAGTTCTAAAAAGAACTTAAAAAGAAGCAACAATTTAAAAAATAATAAAAATAAACAAATACAAAAAACCATTACCATGGTTACATTATCGGTGGAGACAGTTACCTATAACTTATAATATTAGAATAATAAATAATTATGAATAATTAAAAAAATAAAATAAAATAAAGTACACACACAAGTTAGCATCAAGTACCGAAAACATTTGCTAGTGATTAAAGTTGTTCTATGCACCATTGTCTCAACTGCGTTTGTGCTTATTTCTAAATAAATTGATTGTAGAGTTAGAGCAGGTTATTAAATTATGTCCCTCAACAGCTTTTAAACAAATTAAATTCTGTTCCAATTCGTTAACAATTAAATGAATTGGAACAGAATTTAATTTGTTTAAAAGCTGTTGAAAGAATCTAAAAATTCCGAAAGCACTACTCTGTATTCAATAAAGTAATTTTCTATCAGTTGATTATTAATTCCTGCTAATTGACTAGTTGCAATCAGTTAGATTATCTTATTCTGAACCATATTCAAATGCATAGTAAACATAAATTTTATTATTATTATCATAATAAAGAATCATAAATAATGATTGATCGTTATCTGTGATATTTCCTAAAAAAATAAATTTCTAAAAGAAAAATATTGAAAAAATATTTTTTAAAAGAATTAAAAAGTAAAATAAAATTACAGTGGGTTCTCATTTAATGTTGCCTCACTTAACATTTTGCTCTTGCATCATGAGCAGAAACTAAATTAATTAATTAAAAATTTAAAGTTTTTAAGGCAATACAATTTAAAAAACTCTTGTTTCTCTGTTTAAAAAACAAAACAAAGTAGAAATATTACAGAAAACGAGATAACTAATTTTAAAAAAGCACTTTTTATACAATACAAATCTTCAAGGGAATTTTATTCCAAATAAATCTAATTAACTAGCCCAATTATATCCCTTGAAATGTTAATGGTAATTTTAATAATTTGAAAGAATTTAAACTAATTTTAGCGCCATCTATTACTTAATAATTAAACTATAATTTTAACTAATTTATTTGAAAAAAAAATCTGCCTCAGCATGGGATCAAACTGGGGACCTTTGGACTAACATCCCAACGTCATACCGCTAGACCACCGAGGCCAACGAGCGGATTGATTCTCCAGACAGTTATTAATTTAGAATTAACTTTTTTGATTATCTACATCGGACTTTGCCGATAGATCAGTGGTCTAGCAGTATGACATTGGGACATTAGCCCAAAGGTCCCCAGTTCGATCCCAGGCTGAGGCAGATTTTTTCTTCAGATAAATTAGTTAAAATTATAGATTAGTTATTAAGTAATAGATGGCGCCACTCATTGATTTAATAAAAATAATGAATATTGTAATTACAAGATGGCACTAAAATTAGTTTAAATTCTTTCAAATTATTAAAATTACCGTTAACATTTCAAGGGATATAATTGAGCTATTTTCACCAGATAATAACTGCTTCAACTCTTACTAAAACTTATCTAATCACTTAACTTAAGTGGGAAGCACACTAAGCAGTTGAGAATAACGTTAAAATCTTTTATTAATACAAACGTTTTCAGCTGATTAAAGCCATCTTCAGGTATCCTTCAAAAATTACAGATGTTCCAGAACAGTTATTCGTTCAAAGAACGTTTTTTGTTCTATCAAGATTTAAAATCGGAACATGTTACAAGCTATATTGTTTCATATTATAACATTACGTGATAATGGTAAAATGCACATTAATACATATTAATAAATCTTAAACATTAAAAACAAAGATTTTAGACAAATTTTTGAACAAATATTAAAAGGTTATTAGAAATTGCAATAACATCGTATAACATTATCGGTATCTAATACATTAAAACATAATGAAAATTAACTTAATTAAAATGTTACATATAGACTACGATTTATTTCTTGATTGCAAACTCCCATGCCTTAGAGATACCTATTACTTTCTCATTTAACAGAGGTTCGTTGTCTTGCCTATGCATTATTTCCAACGTTTCGGTTAAGAACTTATGCTCCTTATTGTCTATATGCCTTACTACTTTGGCTTTATTCCAGCAGACTTCCAGATTATTGGCATATGTTTCGTTTGCAAGTGCCGTACCTAATTTTGCTTTACTAATATCTGTTTTATGCTCCGTAATTCTCTGGCCTAAAGTTCTTGTTGTTACGCTGATGTATTTAGATCCTTCGCCCTTTTCAATGTTCATTACTGGGATTTCATATACCCCTATTTTTTCGTTTTCGCTTAAAGGGTGTTTCTCGTTTCTCAATATATTGTATATATTTGGGAATCTTTTGCTAACTGGTCTCTTGTTTTGCCTTTTTAGCATCCTCTTAATGCATTTCCACTTACCTAACTGATGCGGTAACGATACGAATTTCGTTTCGTCTTCTCTACTTACCTGTATGTTCGTTGTAATCTCATTTGGTTCTATTGAAGTACTCTCTCTCTGCTCAATTCTATCCAACAATGTTTTCTTAACTGTTTTATAAATGCCTAGGGTGAACGTCTTTTTATAGCCGTGATTCTCTCCAATTCTTAAGATGTATTCTACTTCTCTGTTTAGATCTTCTTCTTTTTGACAGTATATGAGCGTCTGTCTAAAAAAGGATCTAAAAGCAGCTTTCTTATACTGTGTTGGGTCGCAGGACCAGTTAGGGATAATGACTGGTTCATAAGTAGGTTTATGGTACACAGATGTTATTAGACTTGTTCCATCTACTTTAATTTGTATATCTAGGAAGCTGATTTCTTTGTTACTTTGTTGTTCTTTTTTAAAATTAAGCCGTATGCTTCTAAAGTAAATTTTTCTGCTAGCTTATCAATATGAGTGTCGTCAGTCCATTGTGTAAGCAAATCGTCAACATATCTGGAATAGAATTTTAATGCCGGTTGGAATCTTTCTACTATTGTCAGCTCGAGGCTTCTTAAGGTTAATTCTGCGAGTACACCCGCCATTGGGCTACCTATGGGTACTCCCTTTAATTGTTGGTAGAATTTACCTTTAAAGACGAAGAATGAATCATAACATACTGTATGTGCGATTTTTCTAAGCAATTGAGCACATAGATGGGATTCAGGAACATTTTCTAGCATGAATCTATACAGTATGAGGAATACAGGCTCTAGTCGTAAGGATGGGAACAGATTTTTGAAATCGTATTTAACTAAAATATCGTTCTGGGTGTGTTGAAGTATTTTTATTTTATCTAAGATTTTATAGGTTGATGAGTATTGTGTGTCCTCAAGTATGTTAAGACACCATTTTGCGAGTGTTTTTTCAAGGGCGTACATTGGGGCACTTCTCTTTTCAACAACCAGTCTACAGGTAACTGGATCTTTGTGTGTTTTGATAAAGCCGAATAGTCTGGGACATACAGGTGCATTGACTCTTCAGTGCTTCCATATTCGGGGAAAGTTCTTACTGTTGACTAGATTATTAATTTTCGCTGCTATTTTCAAAGTTGGATCACTAGGGAGCTGTTTAGGATTAGAGTCACTAATGTAATTCTCGAGAAATTCTTCATACTTTTCTCTATGTATCAGCACCAATTTTTTAGTTTTGTCTTCTCTTGTTATTAATAAATTATTATTGTTTAACCAATCGTTTGTTCTTTTAATTAGTTTCTTTTCCTCTTTACTCTGGTATTTTAATTTCTCAGTTTTATTTTTTCTTTCATTGCATAGTTCCATCTGATTCTTTCTTTCTCTACTTCATCTTCTGACTTAATTAACTCTTCTATAATTGGAATCTCAGCAATCAGGCTGGTTTGGCTCCATATAGCACACTATGGACCTTTTTCAAATAGGGATTTTGCGAAATTAGGTACTTGTATGTCTCCTAGTACAGTCACCGCTTTACTCATTGGTATTTGTACTTTAACTGGTCGATGTAGTTGTATCTTAAATATCCATTTGATTTTATGGATGTACTTTTTTCTTAAAAATTTTCGATAAGAGTTCATATTTTCTTCGACATTAACCAAAAAGCTCTTCATAATTCTCAAAATTGTTATAGATGTAATTTCTACTTCCTCTAATGTTCTGCAATAGCTTGTAATAGCATTTTTTTGCATCTGATATGGCTACTTTCAAGCATATTCTTCTGGTGTTAGATATAACTTTTCTTGAATTAATAGGTAGGCTGATTCTATATATTGACATGGGATAAACTTCATTCATACGATACTGGCGAAGGAATCTCCAAGTTTAGAGAAAGAAAGAATCCGATGGAACTATGCAATGAAAGAAAAAATAAAACTGAGAAATTAAAATACCAGAGTAAAGAGGAAAAGAAACTAATTAAAAGAACAAACGATTGGTTAAACAATAATAATTTATTAATAACAAGAGAAGACAAAACTAAAAAATTGGTGCTGATACATAGAGAAAAGTATGAAGAATTTCTCGAGAATTACATTAGTGACTCTAATCCTAAACAGCTCCCTAGTGATCCAACTTTGAAAATAGCAGCGAAAATTAATAATCTAGTCAACAGTAAGAACTTTCCCCGAATATGGAAGCACTCTAGTGATCCAACTTTGAAAATAGCAGCGAAAATTAATAATCTAGTCAACAATAAGAACTTTTCTCGAATATGGAAGCACTGAAGAGTCAATGCACCTGTATGTTCCAGACTATTCGGCTTTATCAAAACACACAAAGTTGGGAGACCCTACCAGTAGCAAAGCTACCGCCGGTATAGCTCTCAGGATCATCGGAACACAAGCTCCCTCACCACCCTAGGACTACAGAAATATAAATTGAAAAAGAACATTTTTGAATCAGATTTATACCTTTGGCCATTTGGATTTTTTTCAAAAAGTTCAATCTGTGTGACAAAAAATTTAAAAAAAGTTTATGGCAAAATACTTTTTTGCAGCATTTATGAGTTCTGATTCTGATATTATATTGGTTTTACTTTTTCTCTGTAGTTTTGCATTCATTATTTGTTTTTTTAAATTACTGTTTTTAATAATTAAACAACGAATGTTCTTTCTCATTTGTTGTTTTCTTGGTGAATATAATGATAAAAATTGTTCTGTTTGTGCACTTTGTGCCACAGTTAATTCTGTATTAGAAGGTGGTGATGATGAGGATGGTGAAGATTGACAAACTGCTGGTTCAATATAAGTAGATTTATCAACTTCCATATTTACATTATCCTCTTCAGATAAAAGTATTTCATTTTCTTTTCTTGTTACTAAAAATGCATAACAAATTTATATCAGTAATAATGTATTTATATCAGTAATAATAAAATTGTTATAACAGATTATTAGAATCAAATCACTAAATCTTTTCTTCATGTTTTTTCTAAGAAAAAACACTAATTAAAATCAGCAGTTTATTTTCTGAACTGAAGCTAAATTCTTTAAGATAATATTTTTAAAATAATAAATTTGTTTTATATACTAAGTAAATACACTTATCACTAAATTTTACAAAAATGCATAACAAATTTATATCAGTAATAATAAAATTATAGTAATATCAGTAATAATGTAATTATATCAGTAATAATAAAATTTTATAACAGATTATTAGAATCAAATCACTAAATCTTTTCTTCATGTTTTTTCTAAGAAAAAACACTAATTAAAATCAGCAGTTTATTTTCTGAACTGAAGCTAAATTCTTTAATATAATATTTTTAAAATAATAAATTCGTTTTATATACTAAGTAAATACACTTATCACTAAATTTTATAAAAGCCTAATATATTGATACAACTTACTTTTTCGTCTTTTGTACAAAAAGTCTTTTGTACTTAGTAAAAACTGAAGCTAAATTCTTTAAGATAATATTTTTAAAATAATAAATTCGTTTTATATACTACACTTATCACTAAATTTTACAAGCCTAATATATTGATAAAACTTACTTTTTCATCTTTTTGTACTTAGTAAGTTTGGAGGATTTGATACTTTGAAAATTGTTGGAAAAGCATTTTTTTTGTCTTTTTGTACTTAGTAAGTTTGGAGGATTTGGTACTTTGAAAATTGTTAGAACTGCATCTGGTTTAAGTCTATTCCTCAGATCATTCAAGAAAAAATTAGGCTCAAAATGATCTGAGCAAATGCAACAGTTTTTTTATAATTAATATCTCTTGTCAATAAATCTTGCCTTCTGGTATTTATAACCCATCTTTTACATCTAAGGATTAAAAAAATTTTACATAAACTTATATTTAAATATATATCTAAAACATTTCAGATTACTACTACTTTCTGAAAATTAACTAATGAATTCATTATCAAAATAAAAATTGGTTCATTACCCACGATTTATTATACTGTATTTAAAACGTATTTCATACTATTCAATAAATTTATGCATTATAATAAGTTGAAAATTTATTTCAACATTTACGTTTTAAAGCTATTGATGAACAGGGTCAAGGAACGGATTGTGTTCGTGAACCGAGGTATCACTGTATTTTTAAAATAATAAATTCGTTTTATATACTAAGTAAATGCACTTATCACTAAATTTTACAAAAGCCTAATATATTGATACAACTTACTTTTTTGTCTTTTTGTACTTAGTAAGTTTGGAGGATTTGGTACTTTGAAAATTGTTGGAACTGCATCTGGTTTAAGTCTATTCCTCAGATCATTCAAGAAAAAATTAGGCTCAAAATGATCTGAGCAAATGCAACAGTTTTTTTATAATTAATATCTCTTGTCAATAAATCTTGCCTTCTGGTATTTATAACCTATCTTTTACATCTAAGGATTAAAAAAATTTTACATAAACTTATATTTAAATATATATCTAAAACATTTCAGATTACTACTACTTTCTGAAAATTAACTAATGAATTCATTATCAAAATAAAAATTGGTTCATTTCCCACGATTTATTATACTGTACTTAAAACGTATTTCATACTATTCAATAAATTTATGCATTATAATAAGTTGAAAATTTATTTCAACATTTATGTTTAAAAGCTATTGATATATATATATATATATGAAAGACTAATTGAATTAAGCTTATTTCAATTTAGTTACGACTTTAATATAGGCCTACTTTGTCGTTAATAAATTAATTTTGGCATTATAATTTCCGTTAAATAGAATTTTAAAACCATCTTGATAATGCTTATCTTTCTGGATTATTTGGAAAACTAAAAAAACTTTTCTTCGTCTTTAAAGGTAAATTCTACCAACAATTAAAGGGAGTACCCATAGGTAGCCCAATGGCGTGTGTACTCGCAGAATTAGCCTTAAGAAGCCTCGAGCTGACAATAGTAGAAAGATTCCAACCGGCATTAAAATTCTATTCCAGATATGTTGACGATTTGCTTACACAATGGACTGACGACACTCATATTGATAAGCTAGCAGAAAAATTTACTTTAGAAGCATACGGCTTAATTTTAAAAAAGAACAACAAAGTAACAAAGAAATCAGCTTCCTAGATATACAAATTAAAGTAGATGGAACGAGTCTAATAACATCTGTGTACCATAAACCTACTTATGAACCAGTCATTATCCCTAACTGGTCCTGCGACCCAATACAGTATAAGAAAGCTGCTTTTAGATCCTTTTTTAGACAGACGCTCATATACTGTCAAAAAGAAGAAGATCTAAACAGAGAAGTAGAATACATCTTAAGAATTGGAGAGAATCACGGCTATAAAAAGACGTTCACCCTAGGCATTTATAAAACAGTTAAGAAAACATTGTTGGATAGAATTGAGCAGAGAGAGAGTACTTCAATAGAACCAAATGAGATTACAACGAACATACAGGTAAGTAGAGAAGACGAAACGAAATTCGTATCGTTACCGCATCAGTTAGGTAAGTGGAAATGCATTAAGAGGATGCTAAAAAGGCAAAACAAGAGACCAGTTAGCAAAAGATTCCCAAATATATACAATATATTGAGAAACGAGAAACACCCTTTAAGCGAAAACGAAAAAATAGGGGTATATGAAATCCCAGTAATGAACATTGAAAAGGGCGAAGGATCTAAATACATCAGCGTAACAACAAGAACTTTAGGCCAGAGAATTACGGAGCATAAAACAGATATTAGTAAAGCAAAATTAGGTACGGCACTTGCAAACGAAACATATGCCAATAATCTGGAAGTCTGCTGGAATAAAGCCAAAGTAGTAAGGCATATAGACAATAAGGAGCATAAGTTCTTAACCGAAATGTTGGAAATAATGCATAGGCAAGACAACGAACCTCTGTTAAATGAGAAAATAATAGGTATCTCTAAGGCATGGGAGTTTGCAATCAAGAAATAAATCGTAGTCTATATGTAATATTTTAATTACACGAATTTTCGCTATTTCTGTTTTGGCGGGAATTTGGCTATACTTGCACGTGACACGGTAGTGACCTTGGTAGAGAGTAGGCATTCACAAAATGGCCGCCAAGTCATCAGCACGTGCAGAGCACGATCGGAAAGTGGCTATACTCGATTCTCTTCGCGCCGGAAAGTCGCCGCGAGAAATAATCGAGTAGTTCGGTTACAAAAAGACGCAGGTTTATGACCCAGCGAAGAAGTTCAGGGAGTCTGAGACGGAGGAAGTTATTCCTGACCGGGTCAAACATCGAAAGCGGTCTGACTAAGAGGAGTGACGAATTTGTTGCCGATTTGATCGAGTGGCGATTTGTCGCCGATTTGGATCGAGTGGCGATTTGTCGCCGCAGTCGCCCATACCATTGGTCGCCCGAGTTGTGGCCTCCCTCAAGCCCCGACTGCAATCCCCTCGACTATTACGTGTAGGGGCGTTGTCGAATCAAAGGTCAATGAAAACCACCGTAACAGCAAAGACTCCCTGAAAGCTTCCATTGTCGAGGTCATGACTTTGATAGACCGAGAGGAGTGAAGCGTGCATATCAGAGTTTCCAGACCCGCCTGGAAAAAGTTGTAGCATTATATGGCGGCTACATAGAGTAACTGCAATTGTAAATAATGTAAATATGTTTTTATCTAGTTTTCTTTATAATAAATTTATTTTTTCTTGCAATTTTGTCATTTTTAATTACATTGCGATTAATCCGGATTTATCTGCACGACCCTATATAATATCTCATTCTATAAACGACAAAAAGATTTATATTTTAAACCAGGGCTGGAGTGTCAGCAGGAAAATGTGCCAACAATGAAACCGACACCTACATTTTTTTTTTGCCGACACCTACTTCTTTGATAGTAAACATGCACAAATAATTTTTTTAGACTCAATTTTTATTCAATATTTATTACTGAAAAAATTATTTATTCACCAAAAAGTCTTTATTCAATATTTATTACTGAAAAAATTATTTATTCACCAAAAAAGAAAATAATTATTTAATACATATTTAAAATTTAAAACTAATAAATTATGAGCAATGAGAAAGTTTTTGCCGACATAGACACTGATACCTCCTAAAACTGCCAACCAGTCCTGTTTTAAACAATTATGAGCAATGAGAAAGTTTTTGCCGACATAGACACTGATACCTCCTAAAACTGCCAACACCCCAGTCCTGTTTTAAACGACATATCAAAATCAGATTTCCTTAAAACTAGCATCTTAATCAAATAGATTAATTATAAATTTTGAAAATTCAAGATTAGAAATGAAATCAAAAATTTAATTTACCTATCTTTTGATCACCATTTTCAGGTTTTATTTCATTAAGAATAGGGAGACAACGCAATAAAGCAGTTCCTCCTCCAATGACAATTCCCTCTTCTACTGCTGCTTGAGTAGCATTAAGTGCATCATTTACTCGATCTTTTTTCTCATTTACTTCTACTTCACTAGATCCTCCTACCTACAAAGTTATGAATATTAATAAAAGAATTAAAGATTTTATATAGTTTGCCATAAACTTTAAACATTGATCTAAATAAAAATTTTATAATTCTATTTTATAAAAGATGATAAAAAAATCAAAAATTATATAAGTAAAAGTTTATTGAAAAATATTCAAAAATTGTTAAAAACCAGAGTTTGAGAAAAATAGAAATGCTAAAGCACTAAATCAGCAGTGATAGAACTATAAAATCACTTTAATTATAACATTTTTGATTACATAAAAATAACCCTTTTCAGCAAACATCAAAAGAACATAATAGAATTACAAGCATTTCTATACAAAAGCTTCAATGACAATCTCTTGTAATTCTGAAATTATAAGCAATCATCAGTGAAGCTTTATATGGCTTATACTTTGTAGTTTGTAATTCTATTATGTTCTTTTGAAGTTTGCTGAAAAGGGTTATTTTTATGTACAAAGGTCGGTATTCTATCCTTATCCCTGTACTGAGTTCGACACCGTTCCCCCCCAGCCCTACCTTTTTCGCCGTCTTAATAATAATGTGAATATTTATTTCGTTATATTCGAGCCAATTCAAAACTCGATCCACCACACCATTCAATTGCTCCATAACTTTAAAAAAGAACTTTATTAGTATTATTAAATAAACAAACTTACAAATAGAAAAGAAAGGTCTCGTCCCCGGACAAAGAGTTGATGCCTGTAAACACACTTGTTTTACCAAAGAATAGTTCCCTTTTTTCAATATATGGTTTATACGACTTCACTGTCGTAACAAAAAACAGGCATATAACACACACTCCAACAGGACATCTGACAATCACCATCAATCCTTCTTCAAAACAAACAGCCAATACGGAGAACGAGAGACCAAAACGCCTATTTTTTTCAACATATGGTTTATACGACTTCACTGTCGTAACAAAAAACAGGCGTATAACACACACAGCAACAGGACATCTGACGATCACCATCAATCCTCCTTCAAAACAAACAGCCAATACGGGGAACGAGAGACCAAAACGCCATCCATCGGCAAGAACTTTAAGTGCTGGTTAATTTCCATATCAGATAACGTACAATTATTTAACAAATAACTTTCAATTTCACAACATATAAATTTTATCTTAGTAAAATAACACTGAACTAACATAATTTCAAAACTTATTTGACATATTACAAAATTCATACATCTTCCAAAAAGTTCAGCTGATCGACCACAAAAGTCATCATCCAACATGGCGGCCCTTCCACGCCGCCCCAGCACACCACAGCAGGTAAGAATTACATTAACAACACATTTTAGAAAATTTTCAGAACAACCATTTAACTTTACATCTAGAATCCTCACAATCTGAAATTAAATCTGGATCTTCTAGGTCATAATTCTTCAACTAGCATTTCTGCAAAATCTTTGAGGACAGTTTTCATAAGTAAATGCTGTCATATTGTTTGAATTATTGTAAGTCTGGATATCTTTATATTACACACATACAGTACAGTATAATAGAGTGTTGATTAACCAGAATGTCGCTTATCCGAACATAATTTTCAATTGTGATATGCAACATGTCTCCACCAATACTCCCACCCTGCAATGTGTAAGGTAGGAGAATCTAAGCTTCTGTTATGTGCGTTGACTGTATTGTTTTTATAATTTAGTTTGTATTGAGTATTGGCAGAGACCTGTTGCATATTACAATTGAAAATTACATAGCCCTTGTATCTGTTTTAACAACACATTTTAGAAAATTTTCAGAACAACCATTTAACTTTACATCCAGAATCCTCACATATGTAACCAAAAATGTTACAATTAAAGTGATTTTATAATTCTACAATTGCTAATTTAATGCTTTAGTGAAAAGTTTACTTTTCTATAGAAAATAAAATAATAGAATCTAAATACTTAATCATTTTCAGCTCATGAACAAAACTTGAATGAAAATATATCTTCACAACAAACAAAAATCCAAATGTTATTGGCTATTTCTGATAATCCTGGTTCATGGATAGTCATATTTAGAGAACTCCCGATTTAAACAGCTGTTTGACAATAATATTTATAAATCTTATGACTAGAAGTATTTTGTTTTTATCCATCAAATTATTGTATAGTCCTCAACTTATGGCTTTTCATATTTATAATGGTGATATAATCAGTAAATTCTGTGACTGTCAATGCAGTTTTATGGGTTTGAGTCCCTGACCCAATGGTCTGATATATGGGAAGTGTCTTTTTTGTGTCTGGTTCTTGTAATTTTTTTGTTTTGTTTTTGTGCTCTTTTATTACAATAATGTATAATGCCCTGATATATATAAGTAGTGAGAAATCCATAAATTTTGGGCAGTTCCAACTTCCAACCAAATCAAACTTACAATGGCTAAGTCAAGGAATACCTGTATTTGTAAATTATATTGATCAATGGACACAATATATACATAGCATTTTGAAAATAGTAATGGTTTTAAAATTTGCATGATCAAGTGCAAACAGTTTTATGCTGGATTTTTTTTGTAAGTGCAGAATCTCTCCATAGACATATTATAAGTTAATGAAGGGTCAGATGCTATTGCAACTATGATACCTTAATATTAGTTGGTTCTAGTTAAAAACAATGATTTTAACTTCAAAATGAATATTTCAAGTTTCAAATATAATAAAATAACTACCCTGTATTTTGTTATTTCAATTTATCATCACTGATGAATACATTTAGTCAACAATCAGTAAGAAAAATTGACAGATGAAACATAAATAATTTTGATAAGAATATTTTTAGTAAATACAGTCGGATCTCCATATATCAAACTTCTATATATCGATCTCCATATATCGAACCTCTATATATCGAAATTCTCTGTATAT
This sequence comes from Olivierus martensii, assembly GCA_000484575.1. NCBI lineage: Eukaryota > Metazoa > Arthropoda > Arachnida > Scorpiones > Buthidae > Olivierus > Olivierus martensii. The sequence goes on along the minus strand of AYEL01070955.1, from coordinate 31,994 downwards.
CAACATTTTTTGTTAGTCCCGTGAAATTTCCATTGAAATTTGTTTCTATATATCGAAATTTTTAATTTCGGAGCGAGGGAAAAGGATACGGTAAGAGTCTAGATTGGGTCTGGCTAGAAAAAGCCAACAAATAAACAAAATGGATGTGCCAATTTGTACTGTAGAGGAGGTTAGTGTAAAATTCTAGGGCTTGTTTCGGTTTCATATGTTACTTGTGTTGATTGGCTTAAAACTGAAACCAAAACTGAACCGAGAGATTTTAGTTAGTCTTTGTTCAACTCTACTAAAACTTTTACCATGTCAAAGAGGAAGTCATTGAGTGTCACGGAAAAAGTGGAATTACTAAAAGGTGTGACTGTGGAGTGAGAAAAAAAGATGTTGCGCAGAAATTCAGGATTCCACACACTAAAGAATCATATATATATTTATATTAAATTTAAAAAATAATCTAGAAACAATTAATAAAAGATGAATTTAATAATGTAAGAGAACCGTCGCATTTCATGCATGTTTTAAACTAAAAGTTAGGAATTGTTTTAAATTCATTTCTTTTTTTATATACTTTGCCAGAAAATGAATTTGCATTTATGTAAATAAAGGCATAACTTTTTTAAAAATTAAATCAGGTGAGTTAAATTTACCTCAATCGAAGATCACGTTTAATCTTTTACATATTATTAACTCTTATTTTGAATTTATATCACGGGATTTTCTTAAGCATACGCTTTATAATATTTTCAAATAAAATATATAATCCAAGTAAATTTTTAATAATGGGAGATTTTTTAGTCGAAAGATCAGAATTTTAAAGTTTTTACACAAAAATTTTCGTGGAACTTGATATTTAAATATTAAAAAGGAATTTTTCCCCTTCTATCATTTTTTAAATATTCCAATAAAGAATATTTAAAAATTTCAAAAACTTTTTTAGATTCAAAAGATGGTTTACTACGGTCTGGCAACATTGACGACACAGGATGACGCAGACCCACTCACTGCTTGTTTTCTGACGTCATTTCACTCTTCACAAATAAAATTTGCCTAATTAAGTCAACTCTGCTTTCGAATTTAAAAGTTAATCCAAAATTTTAAGGATTTTCAAACTTGTATTAGGCGGAAAATTTAACTCTCCTGACTAAAAATAAATTTGCAGAAGTTTGTATATTATTTTTTGGACTTAATAACAAGTTACGCGTATAATATCGAACTGGAATTTTTTTGCGTGCTGTATAATATTGGATTTGGATATATCAACTCTATAAGTGTGTTATTAAATAAACAAAGACCTTTCTCGCAGCGTGGTAATCAAGAAAAACTAATGGCCACTGGTTACGTCAAAGTATCGACTTATCGTCGAATGCAATTGAACCACCTTCCTAACAACTGTATTAGTCATCAGTTATCTTCCTAATCCTTCTCTTCTGACGTAACAACAGGGTTATTGACGTAACGTACTCGTGTATTGATGTGTGTCTGTGTGCGTCCTTATCTCAGCACCTCTTTCGTGTTCGCAGTTCGACACTAACAAGCTTGGTTCTATCATCTCGCTTCTATTTAACTATAAGAAGAAAAAACTTTTCGATTGAAGACTGAAAGCGTACGTGAAAGAATGACTGGAACGTGATTGTAAAAGTGAGATTTACAAACAAGAATAAACTATTGTATTCGTGACAGGTAGCCTATCGGAACACCTGGCGAGTCTCGCAATGCAGATAACAAAGGGAACGGCACTGCATTGTAGCGATAAGTATATCAAGGTGTCTCGACACTGTTGCTAAAGCTACGATACGGAATACGGTGACGTCATTGTTCCATCTCGCTAACACCAAATTTTATATTCCATAACGTCACTGGGAAGAAAAACCGGATCGATTCCATTACCATATCTTATTTACTATAATTATTAGTAATTTTGATATTATTTTACGACGACGATACGTAGCTAGGAAATACTTTTTACATAAAATTGCATCGCCATTTTTTTCTCTTCTTTTTTTTGGTAGATTTTGACGCGGATAAAAATGTATATGGAGCCGAGTTTAATTTGACATTACACATACATACAGAGAAGGAAAAAGAAAAAAAAAAAAAAGATTTTGAAAATTGGCTAGAAATGTAAATGAGTTATCGAACGAAATTCCGTGACATTTCCCAGAATTTTTGTGAAAATGCCAACAGCATTCAGATCAAGTTTTGGAATTTAAGAATTGCTCGGTGGGAAATCGAGATATTTGCTGTTTTAACAAAAGAAATTCACTTCAAGGTGAGAATAAAAGGGGTTTGGTCATCCACACGTAGATTACAAATCAACCTGACGCGAGGCGATTTTTCGCTGCCTCACACCGCACCACATGACAAATCGATTTTGTGTAGTGCGCCACTCGTTGGTTTGTCTACCAATCCAAACGCGTCCTGGCCGAGGAATCTGAATATAAAATAAAATTTTATATTTTGCTAACAGCCATAAAATGTACATACACTCCGTCCAATGCACATACGCGCTGTTAAAAATGCAAAATTTGTCCCTTCGCTCTCCTTAACCTTCTAATTACTTAATTTGCCCACCGACTCGTCTACTGTCTATAAATTTAATCGCATTTCGTCGGAAATATTGTTATAAATATATATAAACGATGGTAAAATTGTAAAAATAAGAAGATATTATAGCCTGAACGAAAATACGATTGTAAAGAGTTGGACATAAAAATCAGCCAGCAGGCGGCGGTCAAAACGGAAGTCGCTATCACCCTTGACCTTGTTTCTCCAACTTCCTGTCGTCCTATATATCTTTGCTTTCTCTCACACTGACTGCGAAGAGTTGATTGACCCGTTGAACCAATGACGCTATCAGCTGCCAACCCTTCCACCATGATCTACTAGCATTGGACAATTAGTTCAGCGGGACGTTATTTTCCACAATAAAAAAAACTTTATACGTACGTATAACCGGCTATTGTTTTAATTATTAATCGTTAATGGATTAATTATAAAAATGTTTTTTTTTTTATTTTAATCAGATAAACTACGATCATGCAATCAAGACAGCACAATATATAATTTATAACAGAGCACAGAAATTCGAAGAAAAGTAAATTCCTGTTATATACATTGCTTAATATCAAACCAGTAATTGCTGATATATTAAAAAATTAATAGTTTCGCTTTCTCATTGATAAATACTTCATAAAAGTGGTTTTTGCTGTTTATAATTACTTAAACATTCATGTTATGCACTTGAAATAATTAAAGATTGCTTCATATATATTCGATTCCCTAAGAATTTATATGCAGGATTTTTAAGCCTTCCATACACTATATGGAATTCTATACTAATTCAGATTTCTCAGGAAAAGAGTTGTGATTTTGCATAGCATTTCCGGCAGCTGTAAAGTTTCTTTCTTTTTTTTTATTCTTTAGGAGGAAACCTACCGGACAGGAAAGAAAGGACAACCATTTTAATTGCTATACTTTCAAAATTTAACAATGCTTTATAATAACAACAGATAAAGTGGATTCTAATGGCAAAGAATTTTTATCAAAAATTCTAAATGAAAAAACGAAACGTTTAAGTAAATCTCAGCAATACAACTTGATATTACGTGATCGAGCTAATTTACAAAAAACAATGATAACATATCTGAAGCAACACTTGTTTTGATTATAAGAATTTAACTTTTGAATGACAATATAATTCTATTAAACATATAATAAATAATTAATAAAAAAAAGACATTAGTACGATAAATGATAATTTATATCCTGTTTTTCGGTAATATAAAGTAAGGAGAAAATATTTAAAACAATGAGAATTCGCAAAATTTCGCATATAAAGAAATCTGAGAACAATGTGTCTCTCGGAATATAATTATTTCTTTCATCAGCAACATTCAGCAACAATTACTGAAAGGTCGTTTGGGTCCATCACTTCTTATTAACTTAAATAAATTCGACCGGATAAGAATTATTTATAAAATTATGGACTATTATTTACGTTCATCTTTTTTGATTGAATCCATGCACACGAAAACAATTTTTACCTAATACGTTTCTCGATAAATTGAATGAATTAATAGTAACCCAAGTTTTTAAACTATCAAACGTTAATTTTTTCGACTAAATTCGATTAAATTTTGAAATTATCGGTTTCGAATAAATCGACTGATAAATTATCGAATATTAAAAAAAAAGTGTTTTCCCTTGGAAACAAAAATACGAAAAGTTTCGTTAGTAAACACGAATATCAAAATTTAGATAATGAATACAATAATCCATAATGATAATCCATTTAAAGGCTAAACCATTTATAGCTATAATTTAAATTATTACTATCAATTATTGTCAGACAATGGTTTAGAAACGTAACCATGTGACTTTATAATTCCTACTATAATATTCGTATAACATGAGCATATTATGGAGTTTTAAAAACGATCTGGAGTTAAGTTAATACGAAAGAATCTGCAATCAAACGAAAGTGCTTAACTCTATAATGTTTTAAATAACAAATTCGATGATTAAAGAAAGAATGTTAAAGATCTAGGCTGTAACAGGCTATTAATTTTTAAATTAAAAAAATAAGACTATTATAATCATCAAAAAATAAGTACACATTTAAATTTACATAAATCTAACTACAATATATACTTGAAAAAAGTTAAGAAAAAAAATATATTCTCTTATTTCTGTAGGGTGGCTGTAACAGGCTATTAATTTTTAAATTAAAAAAATAAGACTATTATAATCATCAAAAAAATAAGTACACATTTAAATTTACATAAATTATAAAACTAACTACAATATATACTTGAAAAAAGCTAAGAAAAAAATATATTCTCTTATTTCTGTAGGGCTTTTTACCTTTTAAAATTATTTATTAAACCGGTTAATAATAGTAATTTCGGTGTGGGTTTTTAAATTTAAATTTTTAAATATTCTCCTAGTGCTATTTTAAGGACGTTTTCTTTTCTTTACGGACAATTTTTCGATTTCCAATTCGTTTTAATTAAAAAATAACAATAACTGAACAATCGTTAATTAGTCTTTAATGCACAAGTTTTTGTTTTTGATACGGTTTCGTTATTTTACGTAAATGATAGAACAAAATGTTTCCGTATGGTTTTGTTCTAATAAAAAACAAAATAATAATAATAAAACTGTTATAAAAATTCCTGTTTTCAAACAAGAGAAAAGTCTTCGAGAACAGATGACGTACATTGTTTATAAAGAGGAGATAGTAGAAGAGTAGAGAGAAGTAACCATAAATTTTCAACCTTGAAATGCTCTTTTGCAACAGATAAAGATCGAAACCTTATAAACATAGAACTTATATGTATTTTACTATGTTAACAAAAAAATTTTTTTAATTGTTTCGTCGTAAACATTACATCTGTTAGTATTAAAGCACTGAAACTCGGATTATGGTCTCTGAGGTAAAACGTGAACGTCGACTGAACTGATGCAAGCAGCATGTTGGAACGACAGTGAAAAAGTAGCAGTTGTCAGAAAGATTTATACGTGTAATAAAAGTGAACAAATTACAGAAGTAGTGGAGAGAGCGAGTGAGAGAGAACGAAGCAGCTGTCTTTGCTCAGAGTAAAGTTGCTGTTCCTTTGCAGGTCATCGACTGTCAAACCGCAAAAGTAGAAGAAAGTTTTCCTTTAGAAATAGGTCAGATTGTCTTTGGTTACTTCATACGAATCCTTCCCATTTAACGGTCGAGCTGATACCTATAAATATCTGACGATATTTTTATTTTTATTATTATTTTTTTACGAGTCCTTCAGTGGAGTAAATTACTGCAATACGAGCCGAACATTTATTTTGAAATATTTTTAAAACATGTCGTCGTAATTTTATCTTCAATCAAATTACGAAACCTCGTAAAATGCGTATTATGCATAGTGAAAACACAGAAATTGTTAGAGACACGTGTACAACACAGGACCAGATGGTCCACAACTGATACACGTGCAACGGGTTGACTGTCCTTAATACAATATTTGTGTTATCATTTTGTCAGATTTTTACTGGTGGCAAAATTCGGAAGCGTTTTTTTATACATAGTATCCTGAATTTTATATAAAATCATTTAAACAAGGTAACAACTCGAAATTTTAATTTTGGAATTTCAAGATCCTGTTTAAGCGAGAGGTTTTTTCTTTTCCCTTTCTATTTTTTTTTGTTAAATAGATATCCGGTTTTTTAATTCTAAAATCGAAACGCATACCAAATTTAAAGTATACGAGAAAATAGACTATCATAAGGAGAATTATTAATAGAAACGAAACCAAATATTTTAAGCGGTGACAATTCTAATTAGACTCTCAGGCATTTACTCACCGCTAAATAAATGGAATGACATTATACCGCCATTTATATGTAGAAAGTCAGGTTTTATTACTATTCTAAGCAGGCAAAGACATGGTAGTTCAAGAACCGAGAAACCCTCCAGGTGATTTTTTCTGCAAATTATGGGGTAATGACAGAAACTTAGGTCCTATCTATAGGCTACAACTGCCCAATAAATTATGAAATTATGTGACACAATCGAAATAAATGGACGGCATAGCCTATACTCTGGGGAATGGAATGCATTAAAGTCCAATACATGACGCTAAATTAAACATACAGCCAAATGCAGTAAAACAATATGCTGAATAGTATTAACGCGTGAGATTGGAAATCGCATTACCTTTCGGTTGTCACCTGAAGGGACAAGAATCGTCCCTTCGGGTGACAACTAAACGGTGACCTGACATTGAGGGAAAGTATGTGTCTACTAGGGCGCATGCGCGTCTGACTCCCCCGTTGCATTACCAGTTTGGAAGGGCAGAGGCAAAGCACATGGACGACTGGTTTATTCATCAAACTACATTTTTTAAACAGAGACGATCGTTTATTCATGACCTTTTCCATTTATTCATCCGTCCAAGCTGTATGCACGTTATCAATAAATAACGGGCATTCCCCTCCCAGACAGACTATTCCCTCCTGGAACTTCAACTAAGCCCAACTGGCGTTGCTAGGTTACAGTTATTGGCAGCGAACCCGATGAGGGAAAGTGGCTTGGGACAAATGAGAATAAAAAAAAAGACAATCACAGCAATAAAAAAGACAACACTAAAACGATTTTCTAACGACAACGCTGTGCAAAATGAAGGTCAACATTGATACAAGGTGGCCTCGAATGGAGAATCCCCTGGTTGCCGTCCAGATAGCTCTCCAACATTCTTCCTTTTTTTAAGTACAAATTGTGGAAATTGCCTCTAGCAAAAAAATATTATTCGCTTGTTCAAGCGTTTTTAATCACAAGTTTAGCGATAAATCCCATCTTTCGCAATACGAAACGATAAACCATTAAACTATCGAATAAAAAGCTATTCTCAAATCTAGATCGGTTTCAATTCTCAATGAAAACAGACCTTTCCCTTTCTTAAAAATAAATTTAATAATAGATTTATGCAAAAATTAATCAAAATTTTACTTCCCTCTACTTATTATCGATAAATTCTCCATCTCTGGAAATAAACATCTAAGAATAATTGATAACAACGTAACTAAGTCTAGTAAAAATAGCTTGGGTAAATGCCCTATGTAACATACAGTATATATTAACATATATTTTGATATAAAACTGGGTATACAATCATTACAACAAAGCAATGTTATCCGTGCTTTTATTTATAAAAAAAATTCAACAAGTTTTATTTTAGAAAGATTCTTTTTCAATGCTTCCATTCTTGTCATTTGTTGCGAGCAGAATGCGTGAAGAATAATGAGGAATTGTTAATACATTTGGTAATATTAGGTTCCTGTGAGAGAAAAATGGAAACCACGCAGAGATAAAAGGGAGAAGAGTAAGGTCAATCGAGATGTGCGTCCTTGTGCGAACCTGTCAAGAGAAACTTCAGCTCGTTTTCAAGGTCAAACAAAAGCAACTGTTTCGTCCAGAGCAGCCTGCATCCAGGCCGAGTTCATTCAACTAAAACTCGAACTAAAATACCTTTCAGTCGCCTGATATGGTTATATAATTTATAAAGCTACAATTGTGTTTCCGAAGTGAATCATTTGACAAATGTAAACAAACGTTTATCCACATAATCGCTGAGAGCTTGTTTACTTTACACACTATTACTAAAGTATTTTATTATTGCGACTAACGATATACTATTCAGAATTTGTTCGCATTCCTAAATTTCTAATTAGTGAGATTTTGGCAAGATGCCACTTATTTGGTAGTATAAAAATGGTATTTTTTTTTTCTTATTACAAATAAATGTTCCAAATGTTAAACGTACCGATATGGCACAGAACTAACTAACACCAGCGTGTTATTTTTTATTTTTAATTCTTTTTTATACGGATGCTTCGCAGAAAATCAATGCAAATTTGAAACCAAACTCGGTATTCTGAAAAATATATCTGGTTGGTTGCCAAACAAATAAGGTTAGAAACGGGTTCGACAACTGGTTCTACTGTTTCTGTACCCGCCATAGAAAAACTATCTTAATTCACTCAAGCCAACCAGTCAAGTTAGGGTTACTGATCACACAGGAAACACTTCTCATTTTACCACGCTCTCTGTCCCCTTTCCTTGGCCTAGCGCTGATCAACACCACGTGACGGCAGTCTGTTCCACTCACTTTCCCTTTCATCTTTCTCTGGAATCATCATTTTGCCCCAACGAGAAACTGGCAAATGTTCTACCCCCAACGGCTGCCAACATTCATTTACCAACACTACACGACAGGATAAGTAGTCGCTGGTGCCGTATTGATTACGCGCTCAAAGTTAAACCCCGCCTACGACAATGCCATATTGTTCCCAGTCTCGGTATGTCAGACTGACTGCTTACAGCCAGAGGTGCAATTTAACTCAAATGAAAACAAGCGGTCGAAGCAACACGCCCATCTACCTAACCTATAAACAATAACAAAAACAATAAATCTCGACATTCCACCCACTCCGCTCGTTATGTTTTCGGATGGAAAGCCTAGAAAGTAGTGTTCGGTGACACAAAGACTAGTGTGCCCCTCCCAAGGGTCCGGCCTGCCGATGCGTGCAGTGGTGCCTGCGGCTAGCACGCCCGTGACTCGCCCAGGTACCCCTGGGTTTCGACTGATGACGGCATCCCTCCTTTGTTCGATAGCAACGCATTGCATGTTACTTACCGACTTGTAGGACGTTATCCACACTGCCTGTTTCGTACAGCCTGAGTCCACGATAAAACGGTAATTTCTGATAATCACTACATCCACTATTTTCACTGGACAGCGACGAATACATACATATGTCTGCCTCATTACGTGGAAATGACCAATAGATTATCCTTTTCTGTACAGGCTCCGGTATACGACTATACCTCTCCTCTATCCTCTGGAAAGGAATGTGGAGCGCCACCACTTTGGCACAGATGTCCAGCAAAGTGTCTGCTTCTCTCTTTTCGTCCATTTTCGTATCACTGCTGAGCAATCGGACACCATTTTGGCCACAATTACTGCCTGGCCGAGAACAACAGAGTCTGGCCACCGCCGCCATGTTGAAACATCTGATACCAGGAGCTCGCAGGCGCATGCGTCGATCTATTTAACCATCGCATAGCGCTTGCGTGCTGAGACAGCGCGGATAAGAATGCAGGAGTCGGGCCCACTGGTATCCCGGGGGATTCTGGCGCTGCCAGCCGACGTGCCCTGCAAGGTGGATACGCTGTGACGGGTAATTCACATGTTTTTCATTCAAATACAAGGCGCGCCGCTTGTGTACACACGACGTGAAGTGTGTCACTGCAATAGCTGCTTTCACATCGATCTCTGCTGCCAGCCTGGACACGGCCGAAATTTTCCTGCCATTGATCACGGCCAATCCAATATGCGGTTGGCTGACCAAATCACCCAAACCTTTCTTCCTAAGCGAAAAAACAAAGAATTTTTCTGCCTAAACAATTTCATTCAGAAAAATCAGCTGACTCTTATATTATTTCCTTTTGCTTCTAACACAGTTTTAAACAACTGAAAATGACGTTTCACTTTTCTTTTACATTTTACCTATACCCTTATACATATAAATACAACATTTATATATGCACATATATTTTTCAAATTTTTTTCTTGATCATGACGTATATAATTTACAGAAAATCGATTTTTCATCCATTATATAATTTATGTTATATTCCCTTTACTCCAATCAATATGAATGACAAATTTGAAACGAGTTCTTATTTTTTTTCTTACTCATCTATCCAATAATATCACTACACTATAATTACTTTAGACCAGTTATATCCCGCACAATCCTTATACTATGTCTATGAGAATACGGGAAAATTGAAATTAAATAGATCGATTGATTTATGAAAATAAATTTTTTATTATTATTTTTGAAACTATATTCATTAAAAAACCAATATACTGTACTCTCATAGAAAATTTACACGCACGCGTCGTTGTTTATAATGTATTGTTGACGGGGATACAGAATTGAATGCTTTATTCCATCAGATATTGCTCTATTTGCAAAAAAATAATAATAAAAAATAGCAACTAGTGCATCAACCAAACCAAAGCAGTCAGCTGTGGTTTAGAATTCTAGTTTTCCTATTAACAAAATAGTCCTTAATAGGATATGTCCGCTGTTAGATCCAGATAAATTGTCCCACTCTAGTCCTCTATTAGAACAGTTGTTTATTTCCTTTGTCGACACTATAACATTTGTATCAGAATAAATACAGATATACATATATATAATTAGTGGGAAGTGCAAATATACATAAATATTTACATAGCACTTTACGTTACATATAAAGTAGTTTCTATGTGCGGTATGTGCGTAGTCGATATTTAAAGTAGCGATTTTGACAGTTTTAAATAATAAAATTATTGCGGATCCCAGCCAAGAGAATTGTTCGATTAACCAAATTGTCCGGTTAATGGTAGCACTAATGATTGCGCAATCCCATTTCTGTATTTGCAAAGTATCATCTGCGGTTTAGTGCTATTGTTTAATGATTGCGCCGGAATAGAAGGCATCTGCTCTACTTCAAAATGCAAATAAATTAACATGTTTAGTATACTTAATTATTGTGCCCGGCATGTTCTCTCTCTTTTTCTTCCATCTCTTCTTTCTATTCTTTTGCCTCCGCCTTAAATGGAAATACATGGAAATTACCAAATTTATTTTTTCTCTTTAAAAAAATCTTTTTCGTTGATTTCAATTTTGCGGCATTTCTTCTTGTATATTTTAATATATTAAAATTATGTTCCAGGATCTTGTAAAAACTTTGAAATAAATCTTATTAAATCTATTTATAAAAAATCTATAACAATAAAATTATTTTTTTGATCGATTTTTTGAACAAGTATTAAATGCTTGATAATATTTACCCCTGAAGAGATGCTTTTTTGTGCTACTTTACTGCTTGGCAAGAAAACATTGTTGTTTACTTTATATTTTTCCGTAAAAACACCTCTTACGGTGCATTTATATAAATATCCATATTTATAAACGAATAAATAAAATGTATAGAAACTAATATTAATTTTTTCTATTATTTATAGACAAATTATTTTGCGTTTTCATGATTTTCATTAAAACTATTTTTAAAAACGTATTTTAAAAAGTAAACAATCTAAATTAAAGATAACATAATAAATTGTGATTATTGTTTAAAAGTTCAAAATGATCGATCTCCATATTAATTCAATTGATCCATATTGATGGATTGTCGATTAAAATATGGCGTTACGACAAATAAATTATAGGTGATACCGTTTTATTTAAAATAAAAAAAAAAGTTGTCAGTAGTGGAAAAAGTTCTAAATTTTTTATTCTAGCATTAAAGAAAATTTTAAAACCCTAGCAAACTCCCGGTTGTAACAGTTTACAATGAGTCAGGCGACCTCCATTTTTGTATAAATTTATGTGCTACATCTGAGAGATTTACTTATTCAAAAGCAATTCTTGGCATTATTTCTTCGGTTGGTGTGGCAATTTCTAAATTCACTGACACAATCCCACTTTCTCATTCTCATCTTGTGGTTAGACGGCTGAATTTTTAACCACATTTCCCGCTTCTGACTAAATATTTTATCTGACAGGCACAATGGGACTGATAGTTTCTATGGCAGATAAAATTTAGTTTGGTTAAGAAATGATGAATTGATTATGTCACGATGATTGGTCGAAAATAAAAAATGTTTAAAGAAGCCGAACCGTACGTAAATTAAGAAAAATATCTTGCGCTTTCGAAGTAAATTACGTTAGTTTTTTTTTATAACGCATAAAGAAGGAATTACATTTTTTAAAAAATCATTTTTAATCAACGATTTTCATTGAAGGCATTTTTCTTATTTGAAAATTTACAGCAGAAGTCGGAATTTTTTGTTATTTACTTTTTCTCGATCAGAATACGGTATGGTTGGAACGTAAATGGCTTTCCAGACATCAAGTTAGAGAGGAAGAAGTTGGAAAAGAAACCTGGATGAAGAATTACCATCGATAAATATTACTACAAAAATCTATACTTCTGACACCTCGTCTTCGAAGAAAGAAAAGCAAGCGCAGGTAGACATTGATCTTGGCTTCTATACTTTTATAATTTATCGTCGAATTAGACATTTATTAGACCCCATCTAAGACATGGGATAGAGAAACTGTGGAGAATATAAACGTGCCAAACATAAAAATGACGATTCGTGGGTCTTAAGATAACATTGTAAATGTGGGAATCCGGGTCATTTATATTTGTAATTTTCTAGAATATAATATCGATCAAGTTATTCTCCAACTAACGATAGGCTATTAAGGACAACATTAATTTTTTCTCCTTACTATTGTAAAAAAAGATTAAAAACTGACTATAATCTCCCGTCCTACTAACACGATCGTTAGATTTTTTGTTTAGATACAAACTAATTGAGATAGAAAGAATTTTTGGAAAATTTCCTTCTAACTTTTTATTATTTAAGTGAAGTTTTATATTTTTATACCATTTTATTTATTGATTGATTAATTACGCGTTTTGCAATCCGTTTTGTCAACAATCGGTTTACAGCGAAAAACTTGTCCAGTTTTGTATCTTTTAAATATTTAATTCGACAGAAAGAAATGCTTTAGGCATCAAAAAAATATATATTATTGACGAAGAATGCCTAAATATAATAATTTCACCATGCTCTATCGATGAAACGAAGCATTGGATTTTTAAATATATTTATGGCATTGTGTCTACTACACCTGTCATTAGAATATATGTCTATAATTTTACTAGAGGGAAATAATTTTCTGTAGTAATTACTCTGCTTACTGCTGAAAATTTTAATATAATCTCTATAAACACGCCTATATAAAAGATAATTTTATCTGAGAGATAATAGTTTGGATGCACCTGTTTTGTAGCAGATAAACGCGGCTCCGTCCATTATTATTATTTAACAAAAAAAAAAAGGTAAGTTAATCAAATTGTTTATTTTGATTCCATATTTCTATCAGGATTTCATATCTCGTGATATAAAAATGAGTAGTGATTTGAAGACGTTCTTCCACTTTGGAAATTGGGCTGAGATCGAGATTATTGGAAAACCATCTTGGATAATGTGATCAACTAATCCCGAACAAGAAGGCAGGTGGCCACCACTATTTCCATTATTTAGTAAAGTACATTTCAATAAAATAAATCTTTTATTTATAAATATTTTATTTTTCTTTGCTAAAGGTTAAATAAACATTGAGTGGTACGGGAATTTTTTTTTGCAGAGAGATTGCCCCAAGGCTTTTGCTTTGGATAGAGGAAAGCCGTGACTAGAAAAACTTATCTTTGACACGAGGAGGGCAATCTTATATAGCGGACAATCGGATACAAAAGAGAAAGTGTGGGAATGCAAGACTAACCAAGTGTGTTCTATGCCAGGAAACAGGCAGTCTTGACTAGGTAAGCGAATAATGGGGTAGGCCTACTGACTGCCAGATTCGGGTAAATAAAAGTGGCAGTTGTAGTCGTACCGCCAATTATCGATAATAAAATAATTATCAACATAAAACTATTTTAATGAGGAAAATAACGCATTTTACTTCGCTTTATTATTATTAATTTTTAATCCAGTTACGTTTAAATTTCTAGCAATCGCACACTTTCGAAAATCTCGGATGAGTAGCGAAGTTATGCGAATATTTAAAGTAGGTTAATAAAAAAAAATTCATTTATTGTAAATAAAAATAAATCCGGAAATTAAAATTTAAATGCTACTACATATATTTTTTTGGATAAAAAATTTACCATGTTAAATTTTGATTTAAAAAAATAATTAACTTTTAAAACAATTTTTATGCACTTAGTCTACATAAATTAATTGCATAATAAATTTAATTCTTTTTACTCGATTTAATCTGTTGTAATTAATTTACTTTTTTTTCTTCTCTTCCTTCTCTACAATTTCCATTTTAAAATTTTCAGTGGTCGCATGCTTATGCTCATTTTCTGTAACTACCCAAGTTTCTGCCACCTGTATTCATAGCCAGAAAAATTCCATTACGTTACTTCTGAAGAAAACATCGATGTTTTTCGGGGTTTTGAACTTCTTTCGTGTCTCGTAGTACTTTTCCCCCCTCTCCGAAAATTTAAATTAATCGTCCAAGTTATTATCTGATTGTACTTTCACTCTTCGTGATTCTATCATTAATTTTTATGTCACATTTTCAAAATCGAATAAAAATTTAAAATTTTTTGTTGCAATATATTCCAAATATAAAATTTGTTAAACTTTTTTTATTTATTGTTTAAGACATCTAAATTTTAATTGTTCGACGTAGCTATTTTTGAAAACAGAAAACTAGCCTCTATTAAACCAATAGCTGGCGGCAACGAATAAATATTACCGTGGTAGTTACTTTTAAAATAAAAATGTCGAAACATTGTAATTTATTCGGCCGAACATTTTAAAACAATTTTCTGGAAATATTTCGCCCACGGAATTTTATTGTTTTTTGGTTAGCTTCTATAACATTTAATATTGTATATTTTGTTATAAAATACCATAAATTTAGATATATTAAAAGAGCGCCATCTGGTAAGAAATAACGACAACTTTCGCATTACAACAATTTCGAAAATTTTTTTTTTAGGTTGATGATACGCTCAAACAATTCTGCCGTAATTTGAATTACTTTGTAAAATATAAGCGAAACGAAGTGTCAAACGCAACAATAAAATTGCTAACTGGGTTATGAAATACGTACTACAATTACGATTCGCGTTAAGACTTAATTAAAAGCTGTTATATTTTCGGCATGACATTATCTGAATTATTTAAATCGGATGCTTGTTGTGAATTAACAATTGTTTTAAAATTTAATTTAAAATACCGAAATGTTAATATGGCAAAAATCCAAAAATTTAACAGTTTTACTATATCATCGCAACATAAACAGCTTGCTCTATATGCAGTACGGTATTTTGTTAGGGAATAAAGTAGGGATGCGTTAACATAATAAAAACATGTAATGTATAATAATACATTTTTGATGATACGCGATAAATTTTTCGAGTCTTTTTAGTCTGGAATATACATATATATATATATTTTATAACTTCCTTAAAAAAACAAGTAAACAATAGTAAATTTTATCTTTTTATATTTTGTGATATGATCACGTTTTTGTAGCATAGTAACCAGATATTCCCTGCTGCATATGCGGATTAAAATTGTCTTACCATGTCTGTATCCGTAAAATACGATATGCAATCGGACATTTTTGTTCTAAGATCAGAATTTCCCTTAGGTAATTCTATAGATTATTCGGAAAACGCCGCAGTATCATTTATTATTCTGTTATAATAAATAATTGATTAAAAAATAGGCCAACACTATAGTCATCAGGTGTTTACGGGACCTAAAGCATTGATTATCTTATCTCGCGTATCAATGTTTTTTCGTAAATTTAACTTTGTTTCTTTGTAACTCTCATACATTATAAACGAATATAACGCAGTATGCGCCGAATTTAGAAATCGATCTTTACAATTTTTATAAACTTGAGCTTGTCCATTTTCATAGTGATACCTATACAGGTAATTAAAACAGATATAGAAATGATGTAGATAATTTATTACGAGACACAATTCTTAAAAAAATATATTACGCGCAATAAAAATTTTAATTTTCGTTTATTACGCTGTCATTTAAATTAAAAAATAATGATAATTGCCAGTCTGGTAAGCACTGTTTTAATAATTTTAAATTATCAATACTAAATTGATAAAAACTATACAATTAAACATGCAAGGATTTAAAATTATAATATACCGGTATATACAAAATATAAAAATCTATAATTGCTGCATAAAATTAGTTTATAAATTAGACTCCAGAAATTGTAATACAGCTCTAAGATTTATATATTTGGGTATAAATTATTCCAACTCCATTCTTTAACTTGTTGGAATGAGTTACAAAACATTTTATCTATTTTTGGATCTCTAGTGAAGCATTAGCTGTATAAAAGTAGATCTACCATAATTGCAAAATTAGTTTATTTTGGCAATAATGTTATTACTAAGATAACCTACATATTTTATGTTAATAGTAATAAACTGCAATACTTATTGTTGATGATCAGTTTTTTAAAAACTGTTCAATAATTCTGTATTTTAAACATTTTTAAAAATTATATTCACTTTACATGGATAATTAATTGAAACAGCAATAATATTTTCAGTTTCAAAAAAAAATTGTAATTTTCAATTAGATGAAAATAATTTCATCTGATTTTTATAAATTCCTGACTTAACATTATTTTAATTAGTAGAAAATAAAAACAACAATCTGATGACATTTGCAATTTGAATATTTAAACTATGATGTATTAAAATTGAGAAAGATCATAAAGTTCCAATTTGCAAAGTTTGATTTATGCATCAGTCTGATCTATTCTTGGTCATCTTAATCTTCTTAAAAGTATATATAATACTTAAATCTTTAATGTAATTTAAGAACATTTGTAAAATGTAATAGTTATATTTGTAAAATATAACTATATTTTATTAAGTGCTTATGATTTTCAAAACATCTTTGCTTATCTTTTTTAATTGATATAAGATGACATTTGAATTTCATAGAAAATAATTTATTTTTAATCAATTAATTCATAATGCATTATTACTCTACTTTTATAAAATAAAAAATAAGATGCTAAACTTATGGAAAATTATTTTAATAATTATAATTATTGAATTTAAATACAACAATTGTTTTAAACTGCAGTTTAAGAATTGAATTATTAGAAATTCAAAATAAAATTTTTCATAATTGAAAATTAATTAAACTGTACAATACTGTATATTGATAGAATTTAATTGAATTATTAGAAATTCAAAATAAAATTTTTCATAATTGAAAATTAATTAAACTGTACAGTACTGTATATTGATAGAATTTATATATTTTTTTGGTATTACCATATGAAAAAAAAATTTATTTTTTTTTCAGTCTTTTTAAAATCATATTTAAAAAGTTTTGAATAAGATAGATATAAAACTAAGCATAATACATATTTTTAAATTATAGAATAATAGTTATTACAGTTATTTATTCAAAATGAAACTAACAATTATTTTAAAAATAAATGGAAACATTTTTCAATTTTTATGATGACTTCAAAATATCAAAACACTGTATTCTATATTGAATTTCTTATAACAATTTCAAACAAGAATTCTCTATTATAAATAAATTTTCTATAATTATAAATTTTATTATTACTTATTATTATTAATATTATTAGTACGCACACCATCAATAATCGATAGCATACTTCATTAATTATTAATTCATTAATGAACGTTAAAAAATAAGAACTATTGTATTATTCGCTCATTATTGTATTATTGTTCTCACAAAGATTTGCATTATTGTTTGATTGCAAGATTAATTGCAAATATATTAATATGATAATTGATCATAAATATATTGTATGATAATTGTATTGTAAGATTAATTTGCATTACTGTTCTCACGTAAAGATAATCTTATTATCCAAATATTATATCACTAGATGAGAATATATTATTATTTGTTATCATATATAATTATAATGCTGTAAAATGCGTTTAAAAATTGCAAAAATTAATTATGTAGTAAATGATTTTTATTTTTTGATTTGTTAATTTGTAGAAATAAAATTAGAATATTTGTCACTATTGTTTCTTTACATTATTTTTACTTCAAAATCTCTGTAAATAATTTGATAAAACAGAAATTACTACTGTATTAATAATTCATTATCATAACGGTCCATAATGATTACTTCATTAACTAGCAATAGTTTAATTCAAGATATCTCTTATTGTTTTTTTTTTACTTTTTTGTAGAAATTATTAAAGTAAAAATAATTTCTTAATTGATCGTAATTAAATGACTGCTTTTGATTATACCAATTTGAATAGAACGTATCGATTGTATCCATCGATTAGTGCGCTATTTACCGATTATTAGCGTTGCATAGCAACGAGAAAATATCGAGTTACACGTGGCATCACATTTAAACAAAAGTTTACTCAGCAATTGAGTAACAATTTAATTTTCAATTTAAATAATATATATAAAATTTAAAACAGGTAAACATTTATATGGCCACAGTTTCAAATGGAAATTTTCTTATTTAAAATTCGTTTAAAATACTTAAAATACTGATTTTGATTTCTCCAAATGTGGTGATGCTATCAACTTTCGTATCAAATTAATTTATCGTCTCAAAATCTGCAACGTGCAAAAAAATAAAGAAAGTAAATGTTAATTATTCGATAATTTCTTTCATTAATATATTTCAATATCGTCTCCAATAAATTTGTGTGTTTTATAAAATAATAATAATAAATTTTTAACTTAAATTAAGATTTTTTAATATAATTTGTGAAACGTAAATTAAAAAAAAAAATTAATGTTATGGAAAAGTGTTACATATGCAAAATTAATTCTTTGGATATATAAGTAACAAGAAAGTTTTTATTTCTTTCTGTTATTACATTAGAAAGTAAGAAATCATTATGTTATTTTTAATTAAAAATATTTAAAATCAGTTATTATGAAATATAAATTCGTTTTATTTCCTGAAAATATAATACTTATACAATAAAAGGAAAATTCATTATTATTTCATCCATATGCTACAATTTTATACATTACATCAGGTGATGGAAATCTTGCTACGAAAATCTTGTATAATTTTGATCTAATAAAACGCACATTATCTTAAAATTGTACTTTGTATAAGATTGAAAATATAATACTTATACAATAAAAGGAAAATTCATTATTATTTCATCCATATGCTAAATTTTATACATTACATCAGGTGATGGAAATCTTGATCCAATATATTGCTACGAAAATCTTGTATAATTTTGATCTAACAAAACACACATTATCTTAAAATTGTACTATGTAAAATTGTACTATGTAATCTTACTAATATAAGATTGATATTCTTGGCATTCATTTTCTATCGAAATTACGAAGTTTTAATATTATGAATGCTCGTATATTATTATCATTTATGAATTTTATATAGAATAATTTATTTCTAAGATCGATTCAAATAATCCCAAACAATCCTCGTTAAAAATTACAGTATTCCATCGATTCTTCAAATTGACAACTCAGATGTATATATGACAATGTGTGGAGGCTAATTTTTCAAAATATTTAATGGAAGAATTATGAAAAGATTTATAGTTATTTGTCAAGATTTCAAAAAGAGTTCGTTAGATTAATAATTGATTACTATTTGTGCAAGTTGTAATTTTCCAAACTAGAGAAACTAATTCGAAATTCAAATAGTTTTTAATAATTTATAAAAAATAAATAAATGCAGTAAAATATCTATCGGATTTCGAAAGATTTGGATTTTTATTTTTAAGTTTATTTTTCATCTTCATTATTTGGGTTCATATATTAAATATTTTTATTTTATACCTAAATACTATGTTTTTATTTTCCATCCTGCTTTTGAATCTCAAAATACAGTTAATTATACGTAATATTAATAAATCTGTATATATTTTATACAGATTTATTTAGTTATTTATACATAATATTGACAACGAAAGTCTCAACTGCTGTCTAAAATTTGGAATGTATCTGGTTTCAATTTATAAGTTGTGTTTTGTTTTTTGTCAACAGATGACGCCATGTCCCAATCTGTTGAGTTATTTAGTTATTTATACATAATATTGACAACGAAAGTCTCAACTGCTGTCTAAAATTTGGTATGTATCTGGTTTCAATTTATAAGTTGCGTTTTGTTTTTTGTCAACAGATGATGCCACGTCCCAATCTGTTGAATACAACATTGGTTGAGTTCTAAGTATCGAACTGAAAATAAGTCCTGCCCACAGAAATCTGTGGTCCTGCCACAGTTTGATCTATAACCTCCATAGAAGAAACACGAAAGCCTGCCACAGACTTCTCTCAGCTGCAAAATGGTTCAGTGATCATATGTTTATGCCCAGAGTTTTGCCGCATAACATTTTTATTTAAGAATAAATTTAATAATTCTTTGGGACATTTAAGAGACATATATATAAATTAATAATATTAGATTCATCACTCAAAAGTGCCTCCTCTTGCTTTGATGCACTTTCATAATCTTCTACCATTCTATTCATTTATTGTTTTTAAATTCGTCTATGGGCTAAGGGATGAGTTATAGTAGATTTGTGACAATTATTGACGTAAAGGTGAGGGAATCATGCAAATTCTGACGTCACGCTGTAAAAATGGTTAGAGTTATACATCTGTACGATTAATAAATATGTTTTAGTCATAGAGACATTTTTAATAAAAAATAAATTTTATATTTCATATTTTATTAAATATATATGCTTAATTGTTCGAAAAATAAAGCCTGTAATATAATATATTTGAATATACCTTTGTTATAGAATATAATAAGACATATATACTAGTTCTGGTATTTATATCCAGTTCTTTGAAAATTAATTTGGGAATTATAGAATAAGTATATCAAATAATTTTATGTACCGTGTATCAAAAATATTCTTCTATTGGGAATTTTGCAAATAAGATCAGAATGTATAGACCGTTTTTTGGCCCGTAATCATGGCCCATATGGTATTCTGAGACAGCCAAAGGGCTGCTCCCCACTGCTCCACTAACTAGAGTACTACAGGGTTCTAACGTCTGCGAGAATAATCTCGGCTTAATCATTGCCTGCCACCTCTTGGTCCACGAAGTGAACGAAACACGAATACGGCGGACTCGCTCAGGTTTGCCAGGCCTATGGGTAAGACCACCGCATCCGTATCCCGTGCACAGTGTCGCAGAAGCGACCTTTATTTGCCGAGAATAGTCTTCGTCCGTAGAGCGAGCAAAAACGCAAAGAAACTGAACGGATTTTTTTGTCAACAGATGACGCCACTTTCCACTCAGTACGCGTACTAAGTGGCAGGGCGAAACAAGCCCTTCCACAGGCTACGCACCTTTGCGGAGGGGTCAGCCGGATTGTGAAGGACGGGGATCGACGGGCCGGGCCCGGACCCCATGAAAAATATTTTCAAGGGGTGGGACCCGAGATTCGAACCCGGGTCCTCCAGAATGGAAAGCCGAAGTGTTTCCACTCGGCCAATCCGGCCGACTAGCTGAACGGATTTGATACTACTTGTTCTCCTAAAGAAGGAAATCATTTTAGGACACCATAGCTCAGACACAACCGCCCGCAAAAACGCGGCAACGGAATGCGGCCAATCCGGCCGACTAGCTGAACGGATTTGATACTACTTGTTCTCCTAAAGAAGGAGATCATTTTAAGACACCATAGCTCAGACACAACCGCCGCGAAAACGTGGCAGCCCGCTGAAAGGTCGGAAAGGAAGGAATCGCCGAACCTTCCTTTGAATGCGGAACCCTTACTAATAATCCCATCGGGAGGGTGGAACGCGTGACCGTGTGGTCCAACTCAACTGGAAAAGAGCGGGAATCTCCCCCGGTTCGATCACAGATGCAGCCCACTGTCAGCGCCTGACTAGTGGCCACCATGGAGATGATATCGACCGACATCGTGCAATGATACCGATGCAGCCCACTGTCAGCGCCTGACTAGTGGCCACCATGGAGATGATATCGACCGACGCCGTGCAATGATCGGGCTCTGGCGCCTTCCGTGGCCGAATATCGCTCAGATCAACTCCTCGAGGTTTGGTGATTCCGTATGGCAATGATCGGGCTCTGGCGCCTTGCCGTGGCCGAATATCGCTCAGATCAACTCCCCGAGTTTTGGTGATTCCGTAGGGAAGCAAGCTTCTCCCGGCCTCTGGATGAGCCACTCAGCCCGAGCAAGGCCAATTCTCGGGTGGCACCGTAACGGTTTCTATCCCTTTACCATCCATCCCTTCGGTAGGGTACAACCCTTGGAATTGGAACCCTTATAGAGGACTCGTACCTCACGCAGGGTACGAGTCCTCTATAAGGGTTCCAATTCGGACCGATTCTTAATCTCAAATCGGTAGGGTACAACCCTTGGAATTGGAACCCTTATAGAGGACTCGTACCTCACGCAGGGCATACATCGGACCGATTCTTAATCTCAAATCAGCAGGGACTCGGACAGTCGAGTGGCGAACTAGAGCATCCACCAGCGAGGGGTGCTTTGTAGTTCGCCACTACAGAGCACCCCTCGCTGTAGGCGAACTATCCGAGCATCCACGCTCTATCGATCCAATAGGAATTTCTTCACTAGGTACAGTTACTGGGGGCCGGGGCAAGGGACGTTCCCGGGTCGGCCAGTTTGCTGCTGGATCTCTTTATAGAAAGTCAAACGAGTTCCGAGCGCGAATTATCCAGCTAGGACTTTCCAGTAGGCGAACTATCCGAGCATCCACGCTCTATCGATCCAATAGGAATTTCTTCACTAGGGACAGTTACTGGGGGCAGGGGCAAGGGACGTTCCCGGGCCGGCCAGTTTGCTGCTGGATCTCTTTATAGAAAGTCAAATGAGTTCTGAGCGCGAATTATCCGGCTAGGACTTTCAGCGGGTGTCTACTCGGGGGAACCACTTCCTTTCGACAACCGCTGACACACACCGATGTCTGCACACGCCCACCCATGGTGTGGGGTCGTTTTCGCCTAAATTTCGCCAAGCATTTGGCAATCTCTTAGTTTTTCCCTGTCACTATGGACGTACCGGCCCGGCTGAACAGGTACAGGCATAGTGACAGCCGGTAAGCCCTCTCGCCACATCAAGGCGGCCGCCCTCGAGAGGGAGTAATTATGGCGACAGCTCCGGCCCAAGAGTTTTTGAAGGCCTAGGCAGATTCAAAATTTGGTGCCTCCAAATAAAAAATAAAATCAAATATGTGACCTTATTAGTAGTATAGTATACTATTAAATAGTCTTGAACTTTAGGAGCCCTAGGTCTGTATAGACAGACTATAGACAGAACTAGGGCGCCAAAAGTCTATGTCTAATCTGTCTATAGCTAGGGCTGGGCCTGATGATGATCATTACTATCCGTATAATCAGGGTTGAATTTAGGTTTATTGTGTTTATTGTAGTATAACGTTTAATAGGACTCCTGAAATATAGGTAATAATTTTTCAATGAAACATGAGGCCTTTTAATGTGGTACCCTAAACTGAAGCTTGTCTAGCTTAAGTCTGTTATAAATACTGCTCACAATACATCAGATAGGCTCTCGAGCAAAGACAATTCTGACCTCTTTTATTATGCATTTATATTATAAGAATTGCTCCCTGCAATGTGGGGTAAGAATAGCACTGCCATATCCCCTGCGTGTCATAAATGGCGACTAAAAGTGTTCATCCCATGGCCAATCATCCAGTCTTGTAGCTTTCTCTGATTTCGAAAGGAAACGGAAAGTTTCCCTCTTCACTTTGGTAAATTTAAGTGAATAAATGATGATGATGATTGTAAGAATAAATAATAACTAGTGCCGGAAATGGGAGTATCTAAAGAAAATTTATATATTCTTTCGTTGACTTTACAATAATATTAAAAAGATTGCATAAAATAAGATCACTTCAAGCTGTTTCCATTTTTAAAAAAATAAATATTTTTAACCTGTTATCTGCACACGTTCGTGACATTGAAAGTTACTTCATGTTAATAAATATAATTGAAAAAATAATAAATTATTGCGTATTTGACATTGCATATATGAATTAACTGCAAATATTATTTTACATACTGTATTTTTCTAGATATGCGTCAATTATAGATCTATAAATTCATCTTTTCTTAACTGACTGATATATACAGTCAAATCCAGATAAATGCCATCATCAGTTCGGGGAAGATTTTGTCGGTTTATCGAAAACACGTATGGTATACAAATGAAAATGAACTCCGAATTTGTTAAAT
This sequence comes from Olivierus martensii, assembly GCA_000484575.1. Classification (NCBI taxonomy): domain Eukaryota; kingdom Metazoa; phylum Arthropoda; class Arachnida; order Scorpiones; family Buthidae; genus Olivierus; species Olivierus martensii. The sequence goes on along the minus strand of AYEL01070955.1, from coordinate 7,608 downwards.
TTAATAAAATACAGTATATTTTATTTAGTATCCAATCTTAACATTTCCAAAAAATTATATACTTTACAGTATATACTATACTGTATATACCGAGTACCATAGTATATTCGTACCGTATCTGTACAGTCTTATTATAGAAAATAATGATATTTTGGAAGGCAAATGGACATATAATAGATTTCACCTACAGCAATGGATGGCTGGCGGGTTTCAAATAACGGAGGAGTCTTTCGCGAGCGTTGTTAGGCGGTAGAACATTAACAAGATTTCGCATCACGTGATTTGTCGCTATGGAAACGACCTTGTGCTTACGATCTTAAATTTTCTACAACCTAAGTGTGAACCAGGCTAAAGAGACATATGATTAACCGTTAACTCCATCTCTCTCATCCACTGGTTACAAATGAATTCAGAGAGCTTTTAACACCTCTGACTAATTTTGGTTATGCAGCTACTTTAAAGTACATACTATTCATAGTCTCATTGTTTTCTTTGATGCTAAGGATCTATACAATTATTATAACTTTCAACTTGGTACATTAATGACCAGTTTTAATCCACCGAATCGTGACATACGATCTCGTGTTGTCTTTTATATATCCTTAATAAAAACTGTAAAATTGTAAGAATGTTCCCATATCGTCTGTTTTATACTATGATTTTTACTACATTACTTGATTGTCTAACTAATCCTTTAAATGTATTTGTAAAAATTGTAAATGAAAATGCCCAAACAATTGGGGTTACACATTTGTTAACCAGATAGTGTAAGCCATTTGTTTTATTTACCTGTAATTATAATAAATAAATAAATAAATACATATAGATATACAGTACTGATGAACTTCGGGATGTGAATCACCTTGCATATCCGTAGCGGATTAACGAGGACAAATACAATACCAAAAGATATATTTGTTTAGACGTTTCTATTGGTAGATGGCATATGGCGTCTTATCGGGGTTTGCCTATTCTATTAACATACGGAAGATCCGTTCGGACAAATTTTTTAGCAGACAGCGAGGGTGCGGCTTAACGGGGAGCGTCTTATCGGGGTTTGACTGTACTTTATTATAAATAATAAAGCTGTTTTAGTACTTTCATTTTAATTCAGAAGTTATAAGTTATTAACATTTATCAGTATGATATCTTAATTAAATGAATTTATGAATTTATTATAAATTTTATTTAATCACAGTTTTTCCTCAAAAGTTTGATTTGAAGTCATCCATAAAATATTTAAAAAATAATAATTTTCAATTAAGTTATTGCTAGAAAAATTATTCTTAATTTCGTCTCTTCTGTTTAAGTTCTAAAAATATCAGTAACTGTAAATATAATCAAGATATTGAAAAATTGAAATGTAATCTTTTTATAATTTAAAAAACGCGTTGATTGAAATAATTTTACAAAACTGACACAGTCTAACATAGTGATATTTCATAACTTTTATCAGCGAATGTTCTTTGAACCTTCTCCTTTAGTATTAATAAAAATTCATGAAATACGTAAGTTTAATCGGTTAGTTACTCAGTACTCTCGATTCTGAAGTTGACATACAGGTAAAAATCTCCTAAATGAAATTAATATTTCTTTCACTTTTAACATTATTATTTCTTCAAGTGAAAGGACAATATTTGAAAGGAAGTTGTCCACCACCGGAAGATATTCCAAATTGTTCGTGCAAAGGTATAAGCATCGAGATTAATTGCAGAAATTTCATTAATCCAAGAGATGTTAAATATATAACAGAAATCTTATCAGAATATCGTGTGACAGTTTTCGAAATAAGTGATTCGATCATGCTTTTTCTACCTGATGAAATGTTTTCTCATTTTCCTATTGAAGAATTCAACATATATGAAAGTGAAATATTAGGATTCGAAAATAATGATGGTTCAAGTATGTTTGGAGAATCAGCAAAGAGTTTAATGAGGATATTTTTCCAAAAATTGACTGGAATTTCCGCATGGAGATGGAATGCATATAATGTATTGGTTAACTTGACGCACCTTACCATCACATCAAGCGATTTGGATAAAATTGAAGACGACTTTCCGATTCTCGTCTCGCTTAAAGTGCTCGATTTGAGTTTCAATAATATTGAGTATTTGCACAAAAACGCATTCACCAACCTTACAAATTTGGAATATTTGAGAATCGATAATAATAAAATCGATAATGTTCATCGAGATCTTCTACCCAATCCTGCAACTGAACTAGAAATCCTGAGTTTCAAGTTAGTAAAAATTTACATTTTTCATTTCAATTATATCAATTTAATGATATATAAATAATCTGAATTTATTTATAGAAATAATGAGATTATTGTCATACCTAATAACTTCTTTTCAAACATGCCTAAATTGAAAAAAGTTTATATAGAAGGAAACAAAATTAAATTTCTCTCCTCCGAGATATTTCAACCTTTAATATTGGGACAACGATTCAACATTAATCTAAAAGGTAACGTGCATATTTAATCTATTTTCTTAAAAGCAACATTTTATCAATTATTATTTTTTCAGATAATGATTTATACTGCTGTTTGGAACTTCGTTTTCTCATAAAGGCTGATTACAGGTTTCACATCAATGGTTTCTGTAAGTATCCACAAGCATTGAAAGGAAAACCACTTTCAGAATTAAAATCGAGCGATCTTTATAAAGCGAAATGTTAAATTAAATTTTTACTGAAAATATAAAACGATTTTACCATTCCAACTTTTCATATAATAAAACAGATATCTGATTCGGCTTCAGAAAATAAATATGTGTTAATTCGATGTGAAAATTGTGCAAAAAAAAAATATTTTACATGCGATTTGTGTAGAATATACAATTGAGTCTCTGTAGTCCGACACTCATACGAACCACCCGTGCAGCCCACATGAAATTTTCATGTTACAATTTTTCGATGTGCAAGAGAGAGAAATTGATGTAAACAAATTCAGTCATTATTCGTTCGTTGTGCATGCTTAGTCGGACTAATTTTTAAGCTCAGTACCTGTTTACTATAAAATAATGTTTTTTTTTTTTTTTTTTTTTTTTTTTTTTTTTTTTTTTTTTTTTTTGTTTTTTTTTTTTTTTTTGCTATATCGGTGTTTGTTGTTTATCGTTACATAATCCCAAAATCGGAAAAAGTGAAAAAATCGGGATAAAATTGAGAGGTTTGTAGAAGATTTGAACAGCAAGAGCAGTGACAGGAAAGCCTTAATATTCCCGAGGCAGCAATAAAATAAAAAGTTATAAACATAGTTACATCTTTCTTTTGTTTTTTAATATATAAGATGGACTGGGGTAAGTGCAGAGCGGTTTTTACAAAGTTGGACTTTAAACGAAGATATTTCAACCTATCGCATAGATATTTGGCAAGGTCGTTAACAATGGCATTCCACAGCTATTACCGTTTAAATGATTTTTGAAAATTTTATATTTGCGACGAAATCTTACTAAATGTCAGCTATCCCGAACTTAACCCAAAACGAGGTAAGAGCGTACGTGCAACATAGTTGGCACGAGCAGAATTAGGAACAAATCTACTATAAAATGCTTTTTACTGCATTAAGATAGGTTGTTTTGTTAAAGAAAAAAAGATTGAACTCTTGAAATGTGAGACACAACTCTGTCCCACCGATTTCGACAGACTTTAACCTACAGGTTGGGGCCCATCAAAAAGTGACTCCTTTAAAAGAGCTTAGGTCATTATGCCTTCGTTATTAAAAAAAATCGAGGTCAAATATCATAAAGCCGGACCGCACCGCTTATATGCCTAAAAAACTGCAGCTGTTTCAACCAAAGCGGCGGCATAGTAGATAATGCGCTTGCCTGCTGAGCTGAATGTTGTAAGTTCGAGTCTCCTATACGTTGTTTTTCAGGTGAATAAATTAAAATATTACTAATAATAAAACTTCAGGTAAAAGCAAGTCTTTTTGTCATAGTTACGTTTGGCAAAATCACTTTTCAATTATTGTTCGACTCTTTATCTCTCTCACTCGAATTCACTATGCGTCAGGAGATATCTAATATATCCATTTGCGCTCGTAGCCTCTTTACGTATGGGATAGTTGCAATTCGACGAGTTGCTGCTATCCCATACGTAACTATGAGAAAAAAAACTTGATTTTATATGAAATTTTATTGCTAATAATATTTTAATTAATTAATTTATTTATTTGAAAAAAACATTACGTAAACGAGACTCGAACTCGCAACGTTCAGTTCCGCAGGCAAGCGCCTTAATTACGGCGCCACCGGCTTCGTTGAAAACCGTCTAACTTTTTAAATATATAAGCGGCCCGGTCCGGTGTCATGACATTTGACCTCGATTTTCTTAAAAACGAAGGCATAGTGATCTAAACCCTTTTATATGGGTCACTTTTCGATGGCCTAGCTAGGAAACTGGCGATGGCACCACAAGAGTTCACAGGTTGTGTTTGCGAGAAAGGTTGCATTTCGAGTTACGTATGACATTTATTCGTCATTATTCGTTCATGAAAAACTGTTATGACATTTAGAGTTGCAGTTCTAACGAGCTCCGCCATTAATCCGGCCATAGGTCCTCCAATAGGAACTCCTATTGTTTGGAGGGCATCCTCTTTATTAACTTTAAATTGATAAAATATTGATATATTCAATTAAAAGTGATATCTATTAGTCTATATTTGAACATTATTATTTCATATTCAAAAAGATTTTTATGAAAAATAAAAAAATTCTGTGGGAGTTGACCAAAAATCAAAAATAAATATTATACTATATACCCTAGGGGAGTGGCATCTTTTGGTTATAGTGAACAAAATATCAGTCCCCCTAGAAGTTCATTATAACCAGAGTTGACTGTATATACTGCAACCACAAAATTATTTATACAAAATACTTACTTTGCAACTTCTTTCAAAGATAAAACAGCTTTCTGTAATGCTTCATGATCAGAATTACTTTTGTGTGTATGCTTTAAAATATCTGAAAAAATTAAATATACAAATAAATTGTTGTAACAACTTTATTATAACATTAAAACAACATAAATGCATTAGAGTTTGAAAATTGTTAAAATAATGTTCAAACTTTATTATATTTCAACGTAACCTCTTTACTACGCTGCTCCATAATTTCCACACACTACAAAAATAATAATATAATTTCAGCTCACTTGGGCAGGGAAAGAACAATCCGTAATCGCCAAAAACAAACGGATTCACTATAGTGCACTTTCGGCTCAACCGAGCCCTCCTCAGTAGTTCGACTTAAAAGCTCCACTGATCGTTAGAGATTTAAATTGTCTCCCTAAAAACAATAAAGCCGCACTTCCCCTAGTGGGCAAAGTCAACAGTTTTTCTTTTTCTCAACCATTATGTAACAATTTAACAGGTCTTGCTTGTCGTCAATCAATCTTACCGTAACTAATCACAAGTACGACGAATTGTGGACTAATTTTTGCTATGACTTGGTGTGCAGATAATGTGTGTTTGTTGTGTTTGATGCAAGAAACTGTGAGAGTTTTTTAAATAGATTTGGTGATCTGTTTTTATTGTGACTAGTTATGGTAAGATTGATTGACGACGAGCAAGACCTGTTAAATTGTTATATAATGGTTGAGAAAAAGAAAAACTGTTGACTTTGCCCACTAGGGGAAGTGCGGCTTTATTGTTTTTAGGGAGGCAATTTAAATCTCTAACGATCAGTGGAGCTTTTAAGTCAAACTACTGAGGAGGGCTCGGTTGAGCCGAAAGTGCACTATAGTGAATCCGTTTGTTTTTTTGACAATTACGGATTGTTCTTTCCCTGCCCAAATGAGCTGAAATTATATTATTATTTTTATTACATTTCATATAAAAATAATTTCTTAGTTTTGTAATATAACATTATCTTGCTATAAAGATTATATTTGATGCCATTAAAAGAATTATCATTAACTATTATATTTTGTTACAGTTCAATCTTGACCATCTTAAATATAGCAGACTTATATAAATTCAAATTTACAAAAAAATTTTGACATAAAAAATATTTTTAATTTAGTATACAATATACTACTGAAATTTTACAGGACAATATTGGAATTATAACACTATATAATGAGAATTAACAACACTAACATTCATATTTAATTAGTGATAGCAAATTTATATTCCAAAATAACTATTATAATAATATGTAAAGTGAAATAAATGCATTGCATTATTATTTTTATATCTTTTGTTTTGTAGACAAACTATATATAATACATAATGTTTTTAATTTCACCATAAATTTTTTGCATAATTAATATATGGATGAATTCAATCTAGATAGCATTACCAGGAAAGCAAAGAGCTCCTATGTTTAAAAAAATAACTGTTCAAGCTGCTCACTATTTATGAACATGAATATAGTCTGGATAGCTATTTCACAAATTGAAAGTTGGTAACATATAAATATTAAAAAATAAGCATTTTGGTACTGTCCCCAGTTAATACACAACCTTCATATTACATCATGTTTAACATGATGTGAAGTTTTTAGTCTAAAATTAGGAAAAATGAAAAAATAGTGAAAAACCAAATGAAAATGTCCCTTCTTGTTCTTACTAAGAAATAGGAAGTTATTTGCTTTATTGTTCTTAACTGTTTGATTTTTTTGAGAAAAAAATGTATAAAATTATTATATTTATACACAACAGAAAATATAAATAAAAAAATATTCCTTTATAACATAAGCAGCAAAGATTGCTTTATGAATTTAATTGCTATAATTTAATATGAAGATATTTAAATGAGAATTTTAGTAATTTACCGAAACTTTTATAGTAAAATGATTAAAAGATAAATATTTTTTGTAAAAATTGTTTTTTACAACTTTCTGTTGGAATCTAATATTTTTATAAATTATATAATTTTAGAGTTTCAACAGGATAACACAAAAAAAATACACAATTTAAAATATAAATATCAAACAGCTCTAAGGCAGGAAACAATATATATACTTTAATGTTAAATATTTTACAATATGCTAGAAGTGCTTTCAATTAAATTATAATCCTCATCAGCTATATCAAGAATTCTGGAGTGTAACAGAAATTCCATAGAACGCCTTTGGTTTTTTTGATTATTATAAATATTGTTGCTATAGAAACCACTCTTTACAGTTTTTAAAAAGGGATTAAATATTAGTTTTAACTTATTTACAATTTTTATATAAAAATAATATATTATATTAATAACACAAATTATAAAACCGTTGTAAATGGTTACATAATACTAATAAAAATCTATCACTGCTTAATTAGTTTTTTCTTTTTGAACACCACTTCCATGCGTTGTTTATTGTTTTATTACTCCTATTACGGTTGTTAAAAATAGATATAATTTCGGCAATCTTTCCTCTTTTCGGGTTTTGTTCCTTACGCAGTAATTTTATAACGACCCGCCCCAGGTGCTTGACAGTCATTATGTCGTGTTCGCCCACTCCTCGCCGACTGAAAATTTTCGCTTCGTCGAAGCTGGACAATTACGTGAAAATGAATGTCAACTTGAGTTAACCAATCCAACAATCTCCAAATCTGATCCATCGTTAGTAATTTTATTCACCAAATAAGAATACAAAGGAAAACTTACAATAATCTGAC
>AYEL01070954.1:0-27453 GCA_000484575.1 Olivierus martensii | reverse complement strand
TGTAACCTAATATTTATGTCCAGGTATTCTATCTGGGTCTCGTTTTCCCTTTATTTAACAAGGGTTAAGCCTAGAGATTCGTCTGTAAATCTTTTCTCTAAATCATTAATATAATTACATTTTTCTGAAATAACTAAAACATCATCGATGTATCTTTTATATAATTTTAGTCTATGAGATATTCCAGGAAGTATCATCTCTTCTTTATTTCTTCTTATAAGTTCTGACAGAACTCCGGCCAAAGGTCTACCAATCGGTACTCCTGATGTTTGGATGTAAAATTTGTTATCAAATACAAATAAGACTCATATAGGACTATAAAGGTGACATATTGATCTAATTACACTCAGATCACATTGGTTTTCAGGGAGGTGTTTTAGAAAAAAAATCTGTATAGGAGCAAACATGAAGGTTCTTGCTTAATTGAAAGGTATAACAGCTACATATGAGATGGAAAAATGCATAGCAAAATGGTGTATTGCAAGGATGAAATATTATAAGTGGGCTATTACATCTTCAGTGCAATTAATTGATAGTTTATTAGAAGTAAGACTGTTACCTGAAGAAATCCTAACAGTATATGATTTTAAGGCCTTATATCCTTCATAGGTTACACATCAAGATCTATTAAGAAACGTTTACCTGAGCACAAAAAAGATTTATTAAATAAAATCACTAATACGACCTTAGCGCAAAGAATTTTAATAACAGATTTAGATGTAAAGTGGGAGGACACTAAATTACTGCATAAGAAACAAAACCCGAAAAGAGGAAAGATTGCCGAAACTATATCTATTTTTAACAACCGTAATAGGAGTAATAAAACAATTAACAAACTAGATTCAACTACAATAAACAACGCATGGAAGTGGTGTTCAAAAAGAAAAAACTAATTAAGCAGTGATAGATTTTTATTAGTATTATGTAACTATTTATGACAGTTTTATAATTTCTGTGTGTTATTAATATATTTATTATTTTTATATAAAAATTGTAAATAAGTTAAAACTGTAATATTTAATCCCTTTTTAAAAACTGTAAAGAGTGGTTGCTATAGCAACAATGTTTATAATATTCAAAAAACCAAAGGCTTTCTATGGAATTTCTGTTACACTCCAGAATTCTTGATATAGCTGATGAGGATTATAATTTAATTGAAAGCGCTTCTAGCATATTGTAAAATATTTAACATTAAAGTATATATATTGTTTCCTGCCTTAGAGCTGTTTGATATTTATTTGGTCTAAAATTGGCAGTGTAAGAACCGAATTAATTTTGAATTTAAAATATTTTCTGCTTTTTAAATATAAAATTAATAGTTTTTTTAATAATAAATTTTAGTCATTACATACCATTTAATAATAGTATCATGCTAGGTAATCTCTGAATTGGACGGATCATTAATTCGACTAAAGATTGACGACCACATTCAGGCTTACTTTGACATCTCTAGAATATAAAAATTTATTTATAATTACAGCATTATTCAAAATATATTAACCATATTTTTATGAATATAATATAAAAACTTAATAATACAAATTATACATTTGTGTTATTTGGAATCAATGTAATAAAAGATGCAGACAATAATTTCTGAACCTATTTAAATAAATTTTTCTTTATATTAAAACAAACTTCTGGTAATTAGTTTTAATCTTTTTTAGAATTGTAATGTCTGCTCTATAATACCATATAATTAATATTTTAAAGCATTATTTAGAAAGTTTTAATATATATTCAATTATTATTATAGCTTTATACTTTGAAAAATATGGCATACTGTCATTCCATATTATCCTCCAGACTTTGCATTCATAAGAGTTCTTTTTATTCAATAGAAAAAAATATATATATCACAGGAAAACATTTAGCAAATTCAACAAAAGTTGAACTAATTACAACAAAGTCTTTAAGACAGATTGATGCTAATCTACAGAAATGATACCAATAAAGTTCCTCAACAGTGGAATAATGCATAGAAGCTAAAGGGGAGACTATTTTGAAGGAAACATGATTAATAAATTTAATACATATTTTTACTTTTAAAAAGTTCCAAAAATTATTGACTGCACTTACATATCATTTTAACTATCAATAATTAATCTATTCTAGCATAAAAAAGCTATTAGAGAGATTTAATTTTACAGTTTGATCCATTAAGTTTATTTCCTCAGTTATTTATTTAATTTAAGCTTTGTTTAGAGCAGCGCTTCTCAAACTATGGGTCATGACCCCATTTGGGGTCGCAAAAATTAAATTCAAATACTCGAATTTCAGTTTATATGTAATTTCACAAACGCCCAATATTTAACATATGACAACATATGAATTTCAGTGTAGTTGGTTGATTGTGTTCATCTTAATAAGTGTGTAAATGATTTATGTACTTGTATGTTTTATTTCATATTTAATACCTGGGGTTGCGAAAAATCTCGTAATGAAAAATGGGGTCATGAATGAAAAAAGTTTGAGAAGCACTGGTTTAGAAGATAAATTATTTCACGATTAAAACAATGTATATTAGTGTTTATTTATGCATTTATATATGATATTATAAAAATGAGCCATAAGAAATCATACAAAACAGAAAAAATATTCCATTATTCTAGAAATATTAAAAAAACAAATTTAGTTAATATTTTATAAGCATTTTATAAATAATAATTTCAAATTTAATAAAGATTTTGTATAAATTGCAGATCTATAATTTCAATTTCATCATATTCATTTCCTTGGACTAGAATTATTCCTTTGTATCAGTGGTTTCTATTATGTTAAAAACAGATTATTTATCTATCTAGTTAAATTGATTTAATTTCTTTTTAACTTATATTAAAAAAACAATTAAAAACAAGAAAATTCTTTGCATGACTGCTTTATCTATATAAGTTTGTATGACACTCAAGGGATGATATACTTTTAAGCTAATTTCTCTTATTACAAATAGTCATTGAAATGATTCATTTGCTGATTAATATTTGCTAAAATGAAAATGTGATAATCTAATCAAATTAACATTTAAAATTTTTCACTGACAGAAAATGTCCATTGGCTTAGAACTGGGGTCATTCCTAGATCAATATAGCAAGTCATATTGCTTTTTGACTAAGTATACTAAGTATAGTTTTAACTGTAGTTCCTTTACTTATGCAGTTTTGAGTTTCATAGATATGCAGATGGCAAAATGTTTTTATTTGTACTGGAATTCTACAAAACATAAATAAAAATTTTTTATAAAAATATCATTTATGGCCTTAAATTTTACATACTTATACATGCTCACTAATTTTATCTAGCAATTCCATGGATTCATACCTATTAAATTTAAGAAATGTTCTACTAACAGTTTTCAATTTATATGGAAATTTTCTGAGTATATTAACTACATAAGTAGTGGATCTATTGTATTTAATTACATAAAACTTTTTTTATCTTATTTTTTATATCCTGAAATATTGAGAAATAAAAATTATGGGATTTTATTTTAAATAAAAAACTACCTTATATTCATGATAATACTATGATAAAAAAAAATCAATAGTAAAATGTAGGGTTTTGTCTTATATTCCAATTTTATCTCAAAAGTATTATAAGATGTACTTTAGCAGAAGTTTGGATTTTGTAACACAGTTCTAATAGATTAAAATTTTACAAAATTATAAAACATTTTCTGCTGAAAATGTTTGAAAATTATTTGAGTTTTTACATATTATAAAATACAATTTTAAATTCTGATTGGATTTTATAAAAAATATTTTCTCAAAAATTGTTTTAAACAATTATTGAGAAAATATTTTACTTTCTTAGACTATGAAACAAACTTTACAGAAAACAATGTATCATAAAATTTTCAATGTTTATTAACTAAAAATAATATTAAAATATAACTAGTATGCTATTTTACAATTTTCCTTTATATAACTCAATGTTAGTTTGTTATTATTATTATTTTTATAAATAACTATGCTACTACCTTCCAAACAATACAATACACTGATTACTTGCAGTATTGAAGATTGCTATGTCCAATAAGAAACATAATATTTTTGGATATTTCTACTAACCAAGTTTATAGCATTCTTAACCCATTGATTGCCAAGTCTTAGTCACTTGACCAATCCCTGAATGCCAAACAGATTTATGCTAAGACTAACAGACATACGAATAAATTTAAACGCTTTTATTTATTTCAGTTTTTGTGCAATATTATTGATTTCTATATATGTTATTATGCAATATATTTAGTTTTTATTGAGCATAAATTAATTCTTCTTAATTTAATTATTTATGCCAAACTCAATAAAAATATGCTCTCAGTAAATATATATACACACACAGTTGATTCTTGTTATTCGCAGATTCCATACTCGCATATTTGACTATTCACAAACATTTATTTTTAACCACAAAATTGATTTCTGTGGAGATTTCGCACTTACTCAGACTCTTGATGAATGGCGAAAATACTGTTACCAATATAAATCTCTCTCTCTGTAATAAAGGAAGTTGTTTGTTATCAAATATAGTCTCTGTGTGGTTCTGTCAGAAAAGTTTCATTACCTATTTTAGCTCACTCCATAGAAGGCAGGTAGGCCAAAAGTCTGTTCATATTGTCTGCAGATACCACAGAAGAATGTGACCCTATGCTTGAATGCAGCCTCTAATTTAAGCACCTAACTTCCTGCGCATTTGCTCCATACGCCAAGATTTTAGAAGATCTAAGGCAAAAAGCAACACAGACAAGGCTAACACAGTTTTCAATACAGTTCAGAAATACAATGTGTCAGCTACCACATCAAACAACTACAATCAAAAATAAGATTTTATTTACTACATAGTGTTTTAAAAAATTAAATAAAAATTACTGTAATTATGATACTGTATATAATACTGTTCACTGCATATACTATAATTATTTATAAGTACTGTAATACACATTAAATAAGCTGGCTTTAAACAGAAAAAACACACAAAGCAAGGATGAAAATGTTGGGAAGAAAAGTTCACAAGAACCTAACTATCTTACACTAAGCTTTCCTTGCTCAAAGAGTTTAGTGTAAGATATATTAGGAAACGGAGCAGTGTAATGATCTAATAGATTATAGAACCTAACTATGTATTTCCATAGGCATAATGGTTCAGTATTCACTAATTCAATATTCACAAAGAATTTATAGAATGTAATTATCGTGAATAATGAGAATGTATTGTATTTATCAAAATAATTTTAAATTAACCTATTTTATTAGTATCTATTCCAAAGTGAATATATTTACATAATGAAACAAATTATTTTTTATACATATATTTATTAAAAAGTTCATTTTTAATAGACTATATTAAATACAAAAAAATTAAACAAATCAGAAATAAAATTACTTTTTATTTAAATTAGAAAATAAAAAGTTTTAACAACAATATACAGTAATCAGATTTTAGGTATTATTAGATGCAGAATATGATCAAGAATTCAAGTATATAAATTTTCTTTGTCCGATGCAGAAAAAGTTAATAATTTGAAACAAGGAAAAAATATCAAGGAAAGAAAAATGATCCAACTTGAAGGAACTATAGTTCGAAGTGGCAGAGAACGGTACAGAGTAAGCAACCTTGACCATATGGAAGTAAAATTCAGAGAGGCAATCATACTGATTAATGTTTTGATCAATTTACAAATATTTTATGATTATCACTTATGCAGGACAATGAAATTGTATTTTGGCAATCAGTGGATGCTGGATGTATATTCATTTATTGATATGGCAAAATTTCCTTTGGGCATTTTGATTAGCTCCATTTGAATCTTAAAAAGAATGATATCTTATTGATTTTAATTATTTATTGAATTTATTTATATTTATTAAGATAAAATGATCTTCAGAAATGTTGTCAATTGGATTTCATTTTGCATATACAAGAATATATCAAACAGTGAAGCGAATGCATTTCAAAAAATTACCTACACTAATTGAATCTACAGTGATTGGGGAATACATTCAATGGGAAAAATGACAATTTGGTTTTAAAGGAAATTTTTACAAAAATTCTAAATCAAAACTACTGAGGCTAGATGAACTATACTGACTGCATCTATATAACATTATGGCACCATAATGCTCCCTGACTGAGAGACAACATTGGAAAGATATCATATCAATAATATGATACTTAACCTTTATCACTCCTCGTTTTTATAAACACATGCCCTTTTATTATCCAAACAAAATGAAATTTGATATCTGATATTCAATATTTTCCTATAACTTTTTTCTTTTTAATTTTTCAGCAAGAAAAAATTGGATTTTTTGCCCATATACTGTGTCCTGATATCGTTTTTTAACTTTATATTAAGGACCAAAAGAAAAAAAAATTACGAAATTATTATGTCTAATTTGCATATGTAAATTTTATACATTTTTTCAAATTATTAACTTTTTCTGAATCGGACAAAGAAAATTTATATACTTGAATTCTTGATCATATTCTGCATCTAATAATACCAAATACTTCATAATTTTAAAAAACTTTTCCAACTAACGAAGACAATTTATATTGTAATTTGATACTGCTAAGCATAATCTGATAGCTCGTGTAAATAAACAATCGTATTCTCCCTCTCACGGATGAGATATGGTATTCTACTACAAAAATATTTAAAATAATTGTTAATTAGCCGTTTTTCTTCCTATTTTCTTAAAATAATGTGTGATAAATACTTTTCATTTTATAAGAAGTATTAGTATGTATAAGAATGTTGACTTTGTTGAAAAATTTTTTATATATGAGAATGTCGACTTTGTTGAAAATGTTGTTATTTTAATAAATATGCTGTATCTTTACATTTGTTGAAAATTTATTTATTTTAATAAACATTGCTAATGTCATTGAAAATTTTTTTATTTTAATAAATATTGCTGTAATTTGTATATGCTATCATCGTGCCATCTGTATGCCAGATTTAGCACTGATTTTTGATAAATTATTTCCTGCCATCTGTATGCCAGATTTAGCATTGATTTTTGATAAATTATCACTTTTTATATGTTTTTTTACTCAAGATTTATCTCAGTGCCTTTTAAAAATGGCAGATGGTGAATTATTTCTTTGTATTTAGTCATTCTAAGTCATTAATTTATTCGAACCCAATCCGAATCTCTCTGTATTTAGTCATTCTAAGTCATTAATTTTTCAAAAAATAATTAAAATATAATAATAATAGCATTTTCAAACAAAGGGGATAGGTTTTCACAGCTCTCCCTTTAGTTAACATAATGTAACTAGCCCATAGCCTAAGGTCATATAGTTGACCTTGGATGGATGCTGTTTGACAATAATTATGCACCCCTGGTCTACTAATTAGTTGTTTCAACTGCAGATAACAAATATTATTTTATTATTTAAATTTTTGTTTTATATTTAAAATATAACTAATATAAACAAACAATCAGCTGATTTCAAAATTCATTGGATATTTCCCGCCATAATCTAGAACGCCAACTTCCACATCGATCGTCAATTGGTTGCTTCGTTTCTCTGATAAATGGAAACTTATATATTTTTAAATAAAACTAATTTGTCGGATTTAATGTGTGGAAAAACAGCAAAATCATATTATTTGGAAAGAGCCGAACTTTCCCAAATTATAATTTTTACAGATATCTTGATCCAATAAAAGAAGTAAGGATAAACTAAGAAGGAAATGCGGAACATGATAGAGCAAGTCAGATAAATTTGGACAAACTGTTCTTGAATTTTTGGCGGTCCAAATATCACAAATGTATTAATTGATTCAAATTAAATTTGAATTAAAGAGTTAATTAAAAATTTATTAAAATAGTAGGAGTTATACTGAGGGCATTGAATCTAGTAGTGAAATGTCGATTCCATTGTGTAAACAGGTTGGAATAGTGATTTGGTGACGAGTACAGAAAGGCATTGAGCAGCACTATTTCTGTACACAATCAGATGGAGATACATGTGCAATAGCCCTGTCTTATAGGCATTCCCCACAACTTTTGCACATATGAGGCTTATATTTGCTATCTTTAAGGAAGACAGAAGGCCTGTATAAAGTTTTATCAATCTTAATTCTGTGTATAGTGCTAAAGCTTCAGCTGTGAATGTCAAAAATGTGGGATTGGCTCTCAAAGCAATGCTTTCGGATGGAATGACAATGCTAGTGGACACTTTATCTGTAAGTTTTGAAACATCGGTTGTGATCAACATCCAGTGCCATTTTTCATGTTTCATTTGATCGTTCCTTATATATAATATACACAGAGTGATCAAAAGGTTCGTATAATGGCAAACAGTGATGCCTAGTTGATAGATTGTTTTTTCATTTTGTCATTTAATCCTGTTTTCCCATAGCATGGTTACCACAATCACCTGATCTTACACTGTGAGATTTTTGGCGGTGGGATCACCTCAAGGCTAATGTCTATCAAGAAAGTGTCCCTGTCCGGGCCCGGCCCGTCGATCCCCGTCCTCCATAATCCGGCTGACCCATCCGCAGGGGTGGGCAGCCTGTGGAAGGGCTTGTTTCGCCCCGCCACATAGTATTCTACCTGAATGGAATGTGGCGTGATCTGTTGACAAAAAAAACTCCCTAACTTGGCTGTTTTAAAGAGCAGCATAATGAAGCATGTGTAAAACATTTCTACAGAGATATTGCATTCTATAATCGAGCACACTGTGTATTGAATATAATTTCTTGCCCAAAATAACAGCTATGCTATCAGTAACAATGCCAGTGACATCTTTCAGCATTGTGAGCAAACGATGAATGAGTTTGAAATTCTGAAACAATTTCCGATAGTGGTGGTTTGCAAAGAACAAAAATAAAAATTTAAAATTTCATTTTAGATTTGTCTTATTTTTATTTGGTTTTCCCATCTTTTTCATATTGTATTTCCTTTGCACAGCGCCATATTTTCTCCTATTGACAGATTTTAGAACTACCGGTAAATTTTTTTCCAAACATTCTGGAATCCTCATCCCTTGAATAATATATACAAGGGATATGAAGAATATGATAAAATTTGAGATTTTAAACATTTTTTCTTGATTTAAGCAAAAATAACAAAGTTATTGGTTTTTAAACTTTGTCTTGTACTGCAAAGAGGAGGAGAGCAGGCTGGTGAAAGGCCAGTGAAGCGAATGCTAGACAGTCGAGGGGTAAAGGTTAAGATCAATAAACAATACAAAGTATAAATAAATCAAATAGCATGAACTTTTAAATGTTGTATACAAATATGCTTACACTTGTAAGTTACAAATACAATAAATGTTTATGCACTATATTTCAAAAAAAAATTTTTGGAAAATATTTTATATAAAGTCAGACTTCTTATGTATATTTCTTAGAGAATTATTATTATTATTGAGAAAGTAAATTACATATATAAAGTCAGATTTACAGAAGTTGAATATGTATAAGTAAGGGAACACCTATATTGTTTTCATGCAAGAATATTTTATTGAAATTTCTAAACAAGAGCAGATATTTAATATCAGAGATATTAAAGAATGGAGTTGTTCCAGGGCCTACCACAATCTGTTCACAATGTGACACATTGGCCAACAGACTTGTTGTGTAAGCAACAAAGGAATCTCAGATGTATGGCAGTAGTGTTCAACCCGTCGATCACGGAGTGATTTTTGGTCAATCTCTTATTACTCACAAGTTGATTCCTCCTTACAAATTGAATTAAAACTGAAAACATAATAATTTATTTATCATTATTTTGTATTAATTTTTAATTCTCTTTAAGTGTATTGCTATTGTTTATTTATTTTTTGTTAAAATTGTGAAATCACTAATTTTCTTATCATTTGGAAATATACACACAAAAAGTTTCCAATATTAATTGATATTGCGCCAAAACTTCTATCGTGTTTCGGAGTGACATACTTGTTAGAATCTGTTTTTTTTCAAATATGAACAAAAAAAAAAAAAAAAAAATCAAGAAACTAAATTACAAATGATCATTTGGATGATTGTCTGTGATTGGCCATTCTTCACATCAACCTGAAAATATTGCAAGCTCCATACAATGCCTTTATTTATCATTATTTTGCATTAATTTTTAATTCTCTCTAAGTGTATTGCTATTGTTTATTTGTTTTTCGTTAAAACTGCAAAATCAATAATTTTCTTATCATTTGGAAATATACACACAAAAAGTTTCCAATATTAATTGATATTGCGTCAAAAATTCTGTCCTGTTTCGGATTAACATACTTGTCAGAATCCGCAATTTTCAAATATGAATGCCCTAAAAAATCAAGAACCAAATTACAAATGATCATTTGGATGATTGTCTGCGATTGGCCACTTCAACTTGACGATGAAAATATTGCGAGCTCCATACAGTGCCAATTTTTTAAAAATCAACCAACATTTCCTGTAACTTATGAGTCTGTAATCAATTGTTTTTTCTAACTAAAAAAATCCCGATAATGCATTTCCCCCAAGTACGCCCTTACCCCACTCCACCTTATACTAAATATGGTTTTAATAAAAATATTGTAAATAATTTAATAAAAATACTATCAATGATTAAACTATTAATAGTACCTATTAAATATGGTTTTAATAACAATATTATAATTATTACCCTAGGGAAATGACATTATTTTTATATTTTTTCTATAATTTTAGATCATTCATTTGAAATGAAAAGATAATTAATATTTTTACCAGAGCATGTTGAAATTACTTTATTATCCGAGACAGCTTTGTTTGGTTGTATAAACCAAGGTTTCAGAGTTGGATATCAAATGATTCGATTTCGACTCCGATTCCACCTTTTAAAAAAAACTCTGACTCCGACTCCACCCAAAACCCTCCGATTGTTTGGTTGTATAAACCAAGGTTTCAGAGTTGGATATCAAATGATTCGATTTCGACTCTGACTCCGACTCCACCTTTTAAAAAAAAATCTGACTCCGACTCCACCCAAAACCCTCCGACTCTGCAACCCTAGCATAAACAGTGAAAAACTGTTTATTAAAAATTCCCTATAATATTTATGAAAGGAAACATTTTTTTTTATTTCCTGTGAATTTAAAATAGCACAAAATACATTAAAAAGATATACTATATTTAAACATTTTGGTAAAGTTGCAGCCTTTCAGTAACAGCAATTGAATTTACTACTACATTATTTGACTATAATTCTGTGATTTTATTTGCCATAGCATATTTTCTAATTATATTTTTCAATTTATATCTGGGATAAAAAAAAATAAGTAAAAATACTTTCTGTAATTTCAAATACTGTATTCTAAATCATCAAAAATGTCCCCCAGTATACTATTTTGTGATTAAATTGCAATGAATAATTATTTTACTAATTTATACTACATGCTATCATTTATTGGATTAATAATTAATTATTTAAGTTTAAGCTAATATGGGTCATCTACTATTTAATAATTTTAGTAAAAGTTATTAATTATTCAGTCGAAAATTAATTAGTAGCATAAATTAATAAAATTATCAAATTATAGTTTAATTCCAAAATAAAGGTCAGTGACTAAGGGTCATTGGCTGATTTTAAATATTTGATTAATATTCCTTAGTTAAGTTGAATTATGATATGTTTATATTAAGTCCCACAACAACTTTTAAATATTTTCCCTTGAAGTTTTTTAATGATGATTTCACAGATGTCAGTCGAAAAAGGAAATTGCAATCTTTTTATCTGAAACGAGAAATGTGGAAATCTGGAGGAATTAAAAATATTTTCTCTGCAAACCTGTTAAAATTGTTTCCTCAATAATGCTAGTCCATAATTGTTTAATACACAGTTGTGTTCCTTGGCTTAAGTTTCGAGGGTACAGATTCCTAAAAAGAAAAATGATTGAGAAACCAGCTTTTAAGATCAGACTATGTGGTGGAATCGTTAACAATTTCTTTCATATATACAATAGAATGGATGATAACTATAGATCAGCACCATTCATTCTGAACATTTACCAGAATACGTTTCAAAATAAAAATTTGTCATTTTTAACGTTCCTGGAGCTTTCATTATTCCTAATACCCAATTGTAATTAACATGAATAGCAGATCTTTCGAATTCAATAATTGTGATAGATAAACAAGTTCATTTATTTCAAAAACACTCTCAACTGTATATGTATATATAAATACGTGACTGACTTTCTGTTTACAACACCTATATCTGAATGTTAAATTTCATTTAATAATTTGTTTTTAGGAACAAATATGGCAGAGTCACATAATATTTATTATATTTGTAATATTGTTTTGTGTTTGGGAATATGCTATTTTTTAAAAAATATATTGATTTAACAACTATGAAGAAATTATCAAAAAAACGAACAAAAATAGAGGCGACGCCATGACACTTCTATTCTGGGTACTGTCCCCGGAAGATATAACTACTTATATTGAGTAATCGCAATGCAAAACGAACCACATCAATATCATTTCGTTTGGATGGCATCACCCATACAATTTCATAATGTTAGGATGTCGTTATAATGTCTTTATATCTCAGTGATGTTTGTTACATCATCCATTATTGCCACTACCTATCACGATGTGGGATGATATTGACGACGTTCATTGTCACGTTACGATGAAGTCGTGTCGTCGCAATGATATAAATCGCGCTATCATTATTAACTTTCATTAATTTCTGAATTATTTTACATTTTTTTTTTTTCAAATTTTATGTTCTAAAAAATTATTTAACATAATCCAGTTATTTATGTCGGAACACGGATCATTAGGAAAAAATGTGTTAATTATGGTAGTTATAGCTTATAATAAAGTTTGAGATACTCGACAAAAACATATAAAATAAATAATCAAAAATATATACATAAGATTTAGAAAGGATGGAAAAACTGTTATATAAAGCAATTTCTTGCGTAAAACTAAAATAAATGTTCTGACCTATTATCGAATGCAAACAGTAGTTTTCTGAAAATCAACTTAAATTTTTTAAATCAACTTCTTTTAATCAACTTTTTTATAAGTCGCATTCGGCTTCTGAAGTTTAAAATCGGCTTATTATTCATTTTAATATAATGTTACTTATATGGCAATAAATAAAACAATAATGAATATAATTAATTTCACAATCAGTGATAATAAAAAGCCAAAATAATAAAAAATTACAATAAAATTTCGAAGAATATAGAAACTTAGGACAAGTTTTAATAATCTTTTATCTGTTTTCTAATCTAAAATCGTTAACTTACATTTCAGGTTTTAAGTAAAATATTATTTAAAACTGGAAATATAAGACTATTATGATTTAATTACCATATTATTTCATATATATTTATTAGAAAACTTTGTAAAATAGATGAAGACGAATTTAAATCACGCTTACTGAATAGTATAGATTTCATAAATGATTGGATAAAATTAGCAAGCGAATTTTTATTTATATTTCCACCCATTTTATATTAAATATTCAGGATTAAATATTTAGGCACATAAGACATTAATTCTGTAGTTTTGAATTTGAATTAGAAAAATTAATAATTTTTCAAATTTAATTTGTTTCCTCATCCCCTCCAATCAGGTTGATCCCTCTGCAGGGATGGGCAGCTTCTGGAAGGGCTTATTATTTAGTCGTTTAATATTTCTACAGTTAAAAATGGCGTTATCTTTAGAAAAAAAATGTTTACCAGGACTCAGTATATTAACTTAATAAAAATAAAGAACACAAAATTACAAGAATCAGACAAAAAAGGACGCTTTCCATATATATATCATTGAATCAGGGATAGAATTTATTGAACTGCATTGATTAATCACAGAATTAAAGGATTTCATCACCGACGTAAGTAGGATAGAATTTATTGAACTGCATTGATTAATCACAGAATTAAAGGATTTCATCACCGACGTCAGTACGAGTGATCCTATGTCGAGGCAGGTAGTCCTTGACTTGCCATGTTAGGCAATAAATAAGGCATTGTCTCTGAATCTACAATAGACAGAGATTATATATTAACCGTAATGTATACAAAAAGTGTAATTTAAAATATTCGAGTAATGCGAATGTATTGTAGAAGTTATCTTGAAGAATCACACACATATAAAATGCTCATAGCAGAAATTCAAATATACTAAAATTTTCAAATTTATATTTCATATATTATGTAATTAACTTAAACGTTTGATTGTTACAAGAGACATTAATAAAATAATTTAGGGAAAATTCTTTAAATATATATTAATCATTTTAAAATACTATAAATAGTTATTTCGTTAGTTTCATGAAATCGTGGCATTTATGCTAGCAATTAATAACAAAATATTCTCAAGTTGTTATACGGATCATAGAATTTAATAAATGTATTTATGGGAAATTCTGAAATTATTACGAATTTTTATCTTCTTATCTCAACAAGTAATTTTTTTATTTTATACTTATACCACAGATAAATTTCATAACTTTACTACTCATATAAAATTAGGGTCTCTATGTATTAGTGAATATAGAAAAAATCAAGAGGCAATTCTGACTTCCTAAATTACACAAATTTTTTAAGCTTTACTTAATACAGTCAAATCGATTTTATTGAAATTTTGATATTTTCATATTGGAATACATCATGTCTTGCATCTTGGTGTTTTGTATAGTAGGATAACTTATCTTTTGTAATATTATATGCTCAAACAAACTGTATATTTTTTGCATTTATTGATTACTAGATCTGGAATAATAGTAAATGTGAAATGTGATTAATCATTTTAATTTTTTGCGATCATACGATCTTTTTTATCAGAATTGAATTAATATGAATCTGGAATAATAGTAAATGTGAAATGTGATTAATCATTTTAATTTTTTGCGATCATACGCTTTTTTTTTATCAGAATTGAATTAATATGCAATAAATAGAATAATTCCTTTTATACATAGATTGTTTTTAATATCATAAAGTATATTAAATCAATTTAAAATGAAATATCTACTGATTTCCATCAGGTAAAACTAAAAATTAAACTCTTATTTAATAGCACCCATAAATTTTCTGATAAAATCGATAATCTACGGAACTAAATTTTATCGCTTTGGTAAACAAAATTAAGCTATTGTGAGTTTTTTTATTCGCTTATACAGATTAAGTGTCCGATTGCGATTTAAAGATAATTTGTGTTTATTTATTATTTTTATAATTTTAATATATAAATATTATAAATACTTATCTAAAAATATGGATAAAACAGAAAATATTGGAAATATTTTCAAAAAGCAAAACCAAGAATATTCTACTTGTAATCTTTACACTAAACAAATTTCGTTAAGAAGGGTCAGCGACTATAGACCTTTGTAGATATCTTGAAAATGGAGTTATCATGAAATAGATGATAATGCCTAATACTGAGTCTATAAAATGTTCCGATATTCAGAATACACAAATGATAAATTCATTTCGCTTTGAAAATATTTTGTGTAAATTAAAATCAATAAATATTTCATATTAATTTAAATATGTTCTCACAATTTTACAATATCAATAGTTTCTCAAGATTTCTCGGAATTTCTCTAGAAATTTAATCTAATTTCACATTTCTCGAGAAATGAAAAAGTTGAGAAAGCAGAAACACTACTTGCAAAAATGAAAATAGTATGCATTATAATTTTCTATAAATAAATAATCTACTTCTAGTTTATCCAATTTTTGAGTGTATATTTTAAAATTATTTTTGATGATTGCTCAGATCACCAATAGTAATGGTTCTATTTACAACTAATATTCTGTCAATGTCATTTGTGGATATCCATCAATCAGGATAAGTATTCCTTCAACTGAAGTATTTAATCTTATCGACAATAACTTTATTTTCATTAAATTCAATCGTATTTTTAAATCCATGACAGATATAATTAAATTTAATTGGATGTAAGCAAACAAAATTAATTCTCTTTTAAAAGTGAGAAGGCTCAATACTTTAAATAAAATTTATTCATTAATCATGTTTAATACATTTCTGATGTTTTCATTGGTTATTATATTCGTATTCATTATTTATAAAGAAATAATAA
Organism: Olivierus martensii; assembly: GCA_000484575.1. Lineage (NCBI taxonomy): Eukaryota > Metazoa > Arthropoda > Arachnida > Scorpiones > Buthidae > Olivierus > Olivierus martensii. Next base: position 11,404 of record AYEL01070954.1, on the reverse strand, counting down.
ATACGAATATAATGAATTATGACATAACCAATCCAATATAGAATTCAAAATATAGCAAATTCTGCATTGCATTCAATATTAATATTAATTTCGAGACATGGCACTGCATTCTAATATTTTGTATTTGTTTATTGCTGTTATACTGAAAAGATTTCTAACATTGTTCTTATTAGAATTAAAAATTCAACCTTAACAGACAGCTCTGAAGAAACTTTTCAAAATTTTCACAACTTCGATTACTTTCTCTGTTTTTCGTTTATATCAGATCATCTCAAAAGTAATGTCTTTTTAATACTGTACTAATACAAACAGGTTTTAGCTTGCCTAACATGAATTTTTAATGCTTTTACAATGTTGGAAGAAATGTTATTGATTCAAATGAAGAATATATACTAGATTAAATTACCAAGTCATTTGTCTTTTATATCCTTTTAAAATTTAATGCTAAAAACATTACTACTGGGATGACCTGATATATAATGTTTCTTATAATTTTTCGATAGTAATATTTATCGAAATGGATAACAAATTAAAACCATAATTATTGTTTCATATCTATTTTCTGCATTATAATATACGTGACAAATTCAAGTTATTCAATCATATTGCCGTATGTTATTTCTAAAAATGAGAATTCTTTAAAATCCTCCTAACAGAAGTTAAGGTGTACTATGATTTCAAATTTATATGTTTACATATTTTATATAAATACTTTTAAATAATATATATGCTTCAATAGAATGACAAATATTAAAAGACTCATTTTTAACATTCATATAAATGCATATTAACCATTTTCAAATTCTACAAATAGTTATTGTGATTCGTTGCATGAATTCGTAATACTGATGCCAGCTTTGAATAACATTGCAATTCTATGTTCTTGATGTATATGTTGTACATATAAAAATTTAAACAAAAGATCACGATATTCTTTTAAGTTTCATTCTACACCTAACATGTTTAATATTCTATTTTGCCGATAAGATGTTATTTCCAATTGTAACTTTTCTTAAAAATCACTAAGTCGTTTTGTCATTTTTAAGTAAAATATTAATCCATATTTACATTAATTGCCTAGTTACTTTAGTACGCAATCAATTAGTAAAAGATTTTACCAAACAGATGAAGATGGATTAAGAAATCATTTATGTTGAATTATATAGATTTCATGAAGAATTGGTTAAAACTGATAAGTTACTTTTATTTGTAATATATATATTTTTCCCCACTTATTATGCATTAATCTATTTAGGATTAAATACTAAAATTTTAGGGACATAAATCTTAAAATTGATATTTTTGAGTAAGAATTAAAATAAAATACCAATTTTTCAAATTTAGTTTCTTTCTAATATATTGTAATGGATCCTCATTCTAATTCTAAAATTTGTTTGAGATGCTTTCTCAGAAAAGGCGTGTCCACAGCTTTAGTCTTCGGTGTAGAATTTTTCTATCCTTGCAAATGCGAAAATAGTATGTACTATAATTTTCCACCTGAAATCTTCAAAAAAATTTATTTCCAATTTATCGAATTCTTATTTTGGGAACATTCTTTCAAATCACTGTTGCAGTTAATTCCATTAAGCAATCTGAAAATTCCATGCATTAGTGGATTTACTATTTTCGGTAATGATAGAATTTTCATTAAATTTGCCCATTTTATTTTGAGTTTTGTTGCTGCATTTGGATTCAGTTGGCTGAAAAGAAACAAGATTACTCCTCACTTAAAATTAACAATTCTAAATAATGTCGATAAAGTCAATTTATCACACTTATTTGACAAGTTATGCATCTACTTCTTGCGCATTATATTCATTTTCATTCTTTGGTTTCAAACATTAAATATATTTATTCTGTTTCCGATATATCAGTCACATGAGCGTATTAAATTCGAAAGTGTAGTCTGTAATGTAGAACTGGGAATGTGGGGAATTCTATTTGGTGGTTTAATTTTTCATTGCTGGTTTTTCAGTTGGTCTATTGCAATTATATTAAAAAAGGGATATCTAAAATTGTCTGGAAAGTTGTTATTACTAAAATTGGAAAGATCTATTTCAGAATACGAGATGGAAACAATAATTATCCAACATGCAAATTTGTGGGAATATATAGAAGCCATTAATATTTCTTTCAATTTCTTTTTCCCTATAATGTATTTTTGCTTCATGTTAGAGATCAGTCTTTCTTATTATGTAATATTGTTCATTGATATGGCTCAAGAGATAAAAATCACAGCAGTTTTCATATCGTTTCTTGCTAGTATAGCATGTGTTGTCTGTGGTATTATGCTATCTTCAATTTGTGCTGCAGTAAGTTGATCTGAGTTAATTAAAATTAATGAAAGATATATATTATATTATTATAAATATTTAAATTATTTCACTTAAACATTATATACGATTTTCAGATGCAGAATTCTTTTCAAGATATTAGAAAATTTGCAGAATGTGATTTTGGATTGGAATTCAAGTTAAAGGTAACAATATTATTAAATTTAATATATTAATTTAAATGTGTATTTTCTATAAAATAATTTATTCAATTAGATTTTAGATTTCATGAAAAGATTCGGGAAAATTTCTTTATGCCCAACAATATATGGATGCATTTACATTACCAAGAAATTTCCTATAAAGGTAGTTATCATGATCAGTTTTATATTTTTATACAAAATAATTTGCCGTTTATTAAATAACATAATAATCATCATGATTATCTGTTTTATAGATGGCCAGTACTCTGCATTCTATATTTGATTGTCTATTGAATCTTAGAAAGGTGGAAACCAATAAACGAAACTGTGGACCAACTTACACTATTAATAACACAAGTAGCTTCTGAAATTTATTTTAAATCATTTCTGTCTTTCATATAACTATATCATCGTTCATAAAAATATGTCAGTATAAACAAAATTTATATACTTTCAACTGAAATTTAAATATAATATAAAATTGTAAACGATAAATATTTCATATCATCATAATTATTCAGATATAATCTACTTGAATTTAAAAATAACCAAAAAACACGATTTACAGTGTATTACAGAGGTCGGCAATCTTTTTGTTACTAAGGAGCAATAAAAATTTTAAAAACCATCAAGAGCACAAAGTTTAATTTTGAAAAAAAAAATGAAATTACTAATTTAATTTTCTAATTACGATGTTTGTAATAAATATGCAAAATAATTGTCTTGAAATAAGTATATTTATACAAAATAAAGATTAGGCTATACATGCATGTAATAACTAAAAAATCAAAATTAAAATTACGTACATAAAATAACACAAAGTCAGATTAAATAAAATTACAAGTAACTGTTATTATATGCATAAATTCGCATACGCATATGAACAATATATGAAATGCGTTGCCGATCCCTGATGTATTGAACATTTAAAATAATTCAATATGCTTTCAATTTTGATTAGAATATATATAAATATTTCATTTTAATTAATTGAATATTCCAAAAATATTTATTATACAAATATGGATGATAATATTTTGTTGCTTAATATTTTATTTCTTTTTATTTATTGATTGATTGCTATTATAATGAAAAATAGATCTGTGAGATTGATTGGAAATTTATTTTACTAAAAGTTAAAAACATAAAATTTGCTATTGAATGCAAGATAGAAAAAGATAACTATCCTGTATGAAGAAATAGGGAATACAGTATATTCATTATAGTTCTTAATATTGACTTTTAATTTCTTTTTCAGTATATAGTAATTTATTTTTGTTTCATGTGAAACACTAAATTAGTGCATGGATTTCATAAGAGACTGGATTTTTATTCACTAAATGTGATATGATAAAAGTCATTTTGAAGTCATTACTTTTATTTTATTTGAATTTGCAGAAATTGAAACTAAATGAGAGACTTTCTTAAATCAAGGAATCTTATATTAAAATTCTACTGTATATATAACAATTATGTATCGGTTTATTAATGAAATAAAATATTACAATAGTACACTTTTAGTACTGAAACATAGCTATATATAGATTTAATTTTATTAACTACATTATTTGTTTATTTGTGATTAATTACAAGCTTCACTGTATTGATATGTCATATATATATATATACTACATATCAACGATATATATAATTAATATATATATATATATTAATTAAAACAGCTTTTATTATTGTATTTTAAATCATTTTATTTAATCTTATCATTCACTACTCTATAGCATGTTTTCAAATACAAATAAATATGTAAATATTTTTTCAAATAAATGGAAACTTTAAAATCAAAACGAATCTGTCTGATATTAATTTTTCAATTTGGTTTATGCGAGAATAAGTAATTATAGAATTTTCTAATAAAAGATAATTTTATATATTTCTACAATAATGTATTATAGTTTACAGTCTAATAAAATCGAGTAAATCCTTACAATAACATAAAATGGCATCCACTAAACAACATTATAAAAATTATTACTATGAATACTTTTATAACAAGTTAATCAAGATATAAAGATGAAAACTTTTTTAAAGTATATCAATTTAAAATTTATTGAAAGTTTAGATTCATTTTTGAGCAATATTTCGCGTAAATATTATCCGATAAACTTATACACATTATTGGAATATATACTAGAGGACCAAACCTATTTAAAATTATTGGTTTTAGGTCATATATAATTAGTTGTGTGCTATCCAAGGATGTCACATGTATATACAATGGTACTGTACGTCGGTATACGTCCGCTTTGAAATAAGTCCAACTTGGTATACGTCCTGTTTGGATGCGAAAAATTTTGCTTGGTATACGACTTTTGTTTGGAATACGACCGATTCGCGTGCTAGAATTTGTATGAGTCTATTGTGTATTTCTTCACATTCCTTATATAAAACTTGGACCCCCAAGAACCACCCCAATAAAGTCCAAACAATTCGTAACAGCATTGTCTGGAATGACCAGACAATGTCATATTTTCGAAACATCCTGAGGAGGAAGGCAGAAGCAAAGTTCTTTGGACAAATTTTTTAGTAAAAGTCAAACCTGGTGAGCCCCAGCAAAGTCCAAGTAGGGAAAAGAGAGAGAACATAGTAAGAGAAAAAACATCAGAATTATAGATTCCTGAAGTTTTATTGGAATAGGACTCTCCTTCCAAACAATAACATCTCCTCCTCCTCCCTTCTCAGCACCATCCTAGTAGGTACTCGACTTTTCTCAGCAAGGGAGTGAACTTAAATTTTCATTTATTTCATCTACTGTAATTGCATTTGTATTTTAGTATTAAGCAGTGTTTAAATTATTTTATACAATCCCATCAATGTATAATATGCCAATAACAATATGATTTTTTTTCATGGGAACGGATTAATCATTTTCCCTTTATTTCTTATGGGAAAAATTCGTTTGGTATACGTCCTATTTGGTATAAGTCCAAGAATCAGAAACGGATTAAGGACGCATACCGAGGTACCACTGTATTATCAAATTTAACTGAAATTCGTGTACGTATATTATTGCGATTTTATAGGTAATCATGTATTTTAAAAATGATCAAAATCGCCTCGGTACTCGACTTTTCTCAGCAAGGGAGTGAACTTAAATTTTCATTTATTTCATCTACTGTAATTGCATTTGTATTTTAGTATTAATCAGTGTAAATTATTTTATACAATCCCATCAATGTATAATATGCCAATAACAATATATTTTTTTCATGGGAATGGATTAATCATTTTCCCTTTATTTCTTATGGAAAAAATTCCAGTGTTTAAATTATTTTATTAAATCCCATCAATGTATATGTCAATAACAATAGGATTTTTTTTATGGGAACGGATTAATCATTTTCCCTTTATTTCTTATGGGAAAAATTCGTTTGGTATACGTCCTATTTGGTATAAGTCCAAGAATCAGAAACGGATTAAGGACGCATACAGAGGTACCACTGTATTATCAAATTTAACTGAAATTCGGGTACGTATATTATTGCGATTTTATAGGTAATCGTGTATTTTAAAAATGATCAAAATCGCCTTAGATATTGCACAGTAATAATGCAAAGGATTTTATATTAAAAATGGCATCAAATTAAATCTCATATGAACAGATTTCACAATATAATGGATGCAATTATTCCCCTTGGCATATTGCATTATGAATTTCATATCATAAAATATTAAAGGAACTAGATATCCTCTATAGTCCATTTTTTTCTTTTACTCATATTATTAGTGGCTATTTAGATATTAAACAGTATGGTACATGACAAAACAGCTTAAAATAAATAAATTTATGCAACGTTCTCAGGAACTATTTCAGCTAAAATATTGCAATTTATAAAATATTATAGAATATTGTAAGTAATTTATGCAACGTTCTCAGGAACTATTTCAGCTAAAATATTGCAATTTATAAAATATTGTAATAGAATTATAATTATTGCCTTCGCCATTTTATTACATGAAATATTACACTCCTGTTACACTGAAATAAATGTAAAAATTTCAAATATATTCAAATATCGTAACAACTTCACTGGACACACATCCGCCCATCCACTTCACTAGATACGTCTGCCCGTCCACTACAGTGGACACACTTCCACCCGTCCACTTCGCTAGACCCATGTCCGCCCATCCACTTCCCTGGACACATGTCCGCTTCCATCCACATCCTCCTTCCATCTAGTTTCCAACTGTAGATTGAAGCAACTGAAGATGGTGTAAAACTGAACACATGTCTGCCCATCCACTGCACTGGACACGTCCGTCCGTCCACTACAATGGACACACTTCCGCCCGTCCACTTCATTTGACACACGTCAGCTCGTCCAATACTATAGTGGACACACTTCTGCTCGATATATTCAAATATCGTAACAACTTCACTGGACACACATCCGCCCATCCACTTCACTAGACACATCTGCCCGTCCACTACAGTGGACACACTTCCACCCGTTCACTTCATTAGACCCATGTCCACCCATCCACTTCCCTGGACACATGTCCGCTTCCATCCACATCCTCATTCCATCTACAGTTTCCAGATGTAGATTGGAGCAACTGAAGATGGTGTAAAACTGAACACATGTCTGCCCATCCACTACAATTGACACACGTCCGCGCGTCCATTTCACTGGACACGTCCGCCCATCCACTTCCCTGGACACATGTCCGCTTCCATCGACATCCTCCTTCTATCTACACTTTCTACAGCTTCCAGATGTATATTGAAGCAGCTGAAGATGGTGTAAAACTGAACACATGTCCGCCCGTCCACTGCACTGGACAACATCCGCCCGTCCACTACACTGGACACACATCCGCCCATCCACTACAGTGGACACACTTTCGTCCGTCCACTTCACTGAACTCTCGTCCACCCATCCTCGTCAACTTCACTGGACACACTGCCCGTCCACTACAGTGGACACACTTCCGCCCGAAGATGGTATAAAACTGAACACATGTCCGCCCGTCCATTTCACTGGACACACATCTGCCCGTCCCCTACACTGGACACACATCGGCCCATCCACTACAGTGGACACACTTTCGTCCGTCCACTTCACTGGACTCGTCCGTCCGTCCACTACAGTGGACACACTTCCGCTCGTCAACTTTACTGGACACACGTCCCGTCCACTATGGTGGACACACTTCCGCCCGTCCACTTCACTGTACACACGTCAGCTTGTCCACTACAGTGAACACACTTCCGCTCGTCAACTTCACTGGACACACGTCCGCCCGTCCACTTCACTGGACAGATGTCCGCTTCCATCCACATCCTCCTTCCATCTACAGCTTCCAGCTGTAGATTAAAGCAGCTGAAGATGGTGTAAAACTGAACACATGTCCGCCCGTCCACTACACTGGACACACATCCGCCCGTCCACTTCACTGGACTCACGTCCACCCATCCACTGCGCTGGACTCACGTCCACCCGTCCACTGCACTGGACGCACATCCGCCCCATCCACTTCATTGGACACGTCCGTCCGTCCACTACATTGGACATGCTTCAGCCCGTCCACTTCACTGGACACACGTCCACCCATCCAATCGATTGTTACCATTTCCGTCGAAATCGGAGTACAGTAATATTAAGTCCAAAAATTACCAAAATCGTTTTATGTCCTACAGCTTCCAGCTGTAGATTAAAGCAGCTGAAGATGGTGTAAAACTGAACACATGTCTGCCCGTCCACTTCACTAGACACACATCCGCCCGTCCACCCGTCCACTACAGTGGACACACATCCACCCATCCAATCGATTGTTACCATTTCCGTCGAAATCGGAGTAATATTAAGTCCAAAAATTACCAAAATCGTTTTATAGCAACAGTACATTTAAAGTAAGACTTATGTAGATGTATTATACATCATATTGTTCGCCTCACTAACACAAATCGAATGGTACTATCCACGTCGAAATCCGAACCATACTGACCGACTTATTTAAGTCCGGAATATGCCGTTTATAAAAGTTTTGCTTTTTTGGCACTTTGCCAAGTCCTAATGTGGTTTGCTGAAGCTGAATTTTTTCGAGATCCTGCACTCATCCTAGCGGTGATTTAAAAAAAGTTCAAGTAAATCGACCCGATTTACTTGAACTTGTAAAAGTGGTTCCTTAGAAACACCACCGTCAGCATTCCCTGTAATCTTCAATGAATGTATCACGTACAGTACATTATCGGTAGCGCGGTAGAAAAATTACCGAAGAAAATCGGCTCAGTTAACCCTACCAACTGTCTTCTTCGAGTAAAAGGCACAATCGTAGTCTTGGCCGGATTAACCGACAATCCAACCCTATTACACCAGTAAGAAACTGTATTAAGAGCTGCCTGAAAGATTTCAGAAACAGTCCTAGGAAACTTCCCCACTACAATGAGGATATGTCATCAACATATCCAACAGTGAAGAAACCCTTCCCTTTAAGTAAAGCCAATAGCTCATTCACTACAAGGCTCCAAAGAAGGGAACGACAACACCCCCCCTGCGCAGCCCCTGTCAGTGAGAATCATGACTTCCTCCTCATAGAGTCTGCTAGAAACAACTCTATGCCTCAGCACGGAGCCAATTCAACGCAATTAATTGTTGAGCCATGGAGCCAATCCAGCGAACAATTGTTGAGCTAACTCCATGCCTAAAGCAGCAAGGCTTATTTGCTCAAAAGAGTAGAGTCAAAAGCCCCTTGGATATCGAAAGCGCTTCTACCCAATAGCCCTCTCAATGAGCAAAACAACCTCATGAAGAGCATGCTCAGTTGATTTGCCAGATTGATAGGCAAATTGGATAGCCCTCTCAATGAGCGAAACAACCTCATGAAGAGCATGCTCAGTTGATTTGCCAGATTGATAGGCAAATTGGCGCCAAGGGCAATCTCCTTGTACCCAATAGTCCTCTCAATGAGCGAGACAATCTCATGAAGAGCATGCTCAGTCGATTTGCCAGATTGATAGGCAAATTGGCTGCTACAAAGGGGGATCCTAGCCAAGGCCCCATCCCTAATGAATCTATCCGCTTAGTAATCTCCCTGATTGGAAAGGGGACGTAAAATATATATATATAAAAAAAAAAAATATATGATTATAATATTAAATTTTACAGTTTAAGTTTGATATATGGCTAGTTATATTAAGCCGCTATATCCTTATGGGATATTCTGTATCTGGCGGCGGCCATCACAGGCTGGCCAGCACCCATGATGGGGTCAACCGGATTGGTTGGAGGGAGTTCAACGAGCGGGACCGGATCCCTTCTGATAAACTGGAGGTATGGGACCCGGATCCTCCAGGGTGGTAAGCCAAAGCTTTGCCACGCGGCCATCCGGCTGACTTTTATATATGGAATAAATTTTATACGTAAAAAATCGCTATCAGAATAATCACGATTTTCTCTTGAAAGAATTTAAAGAGTTATATTTCAAATTCGAGAAATTAATAGCTATTAGTTTCCTGATAGTAATATATTGATAATTATGTAAAGTATGTTATTAAGGAATTATAAAATTTAAGAAATAATGTTTGACAGATATTAAACATTGTGCTAAATATGGAAAAATGAAATTTAAGAAACGAATTTTAAAACAAATTTTTAACTTACTTTTCAGAGTGAGATCACTATGTCGTCTGATGTCGGTGAATGTCCCAGTAATAACTTTTCAATTAATTAGCAATCTTTATTAATCAAATCTTGATAGTGATGATTCTAAGTCTGACCTAAATGATACTGAAATCTCGTTGACGCATCATTTAACTCTACTTTCACCCATTTAAAAATGGTGGACATTCAACTTACCAGATACTTTCTTTATATATTTTGAAATATTCAATGGATTTTTATAAAATTTGGTAAGCTAGTCTAGTAGTTGAAGATGCTTTCCATGACATATCGATTAATCCTTTACTTTCAACCGTTTAAAGGCCGTGACACACTGAACGCGACGCGAAGCGGAGCGGAGTGAAGCAAAGATGACAGAAAAATTTGCGTCCTTCGCTTCCGTCGCGTTCAGTGTGTCACGGCCTTAAAATGACAGTCGTTCAAATTTCAAACGTTTCTCCCTAATAAATGTGTCATAATAATGACTCCATAATATATATAATTATGGTTATAAAAAGTCAAAGTTAGCATTCGGTAAGGATAATTCTAACATTGCATCCAGGCATAGATTATACTCTCACCACTAAACTATTATACAAAATTCAACTTAGAAAACGTTATTTTTATATTATTATAAATAACAGTTAATAAAATATCGAGCGAATGATTAATAAAACTAACCCAGTTTGGAATTAAGTGGAATACGTAATTGCGGGCCAGTTAGGAACTGATCATTGGAATGAACAGACTTTCATTGGAATCAGATCTATAAACATTAAAAGATGAAAACAAGTCGGATCCAAATATTACTTGAAACATCTAAAATAGAAATGAAAATTTAATTCCGACATCCATGGTAAACCAACTGTTCAGAAAAGGAGGAATGAAAATTTAGTAATTTGTAATCCTTCTTCTCTGAACCATCAACTACTTATAACTTACTATTGAAATAGCATAGCTGTTTCTCACAGTTTATATATCCGAGAAGCAGTTTTTTGAATAGTTTCTTTTTTCGTGATCCAAAAAATGCAATCACGGAGAAAATCCACTACTATTGCTCTCATCCATTGAGTTAATCAATTCTTGATTATATTTAATAATTCTATTATTTTCATAAAATAATTTTATAAGTATATTGAAATTGGAAACTCAAATTGTCTATAAATATTCTTTCGTTAATCTGTAATTAAATTTTAATAAATTATTTTGAAAATTGATGTATTTTAATGAAAATTACCATTTCTATTATACCAAGCGAGGGAAAGTTGTTCAATAAAAGATTATGAGCTGATAATTATTATTATTA
>AYEL01070953.1:0-20953 GCA_000484575.1 Olivierus martensii | reverse complement strand
CAAAGATAATCATCAACAATATTATTCATACAAACACAAGTCACTCTTACATATAGAAGGATGTGATCTGTATTGCTATTCGGGTATTACGTACTTCGACTTGTGGAGTGTGTGCATCTTCAGGAAGAGGATCAACGGTTGTGTGCAATGTTTCATTAGTGTTCATTTTCATGAAGAGATCAACGGTTTATATTCAGCGTTTCATCTGTGTATAAACTTCACAAAGATATTGTGGTTCTCTTATTTGTAGATAGCGGTTTTGTGCTGCGATGTTTTTGTGAGGGCTACTTCTTCAAGTTGAAAATCATCTTTTTGTTTGTGTACATATTGTTGCACTCTATTGTATGGTGTTAATCCATCTTGATCTTGAAGTTAATACAGCATGTTATTTTCTTGTAACAATTTATTCTGTTATTTGTTTTTAATTATGAGAAGTTACCTCATAATTAATAAAGTTTATTTTAATCAATTTAGTATTGTTCAGTTTATTTTAATAAAGTTTGGTGTTGTTTGCTATCTCTTTTCGTTTCCTCTACTGATCTAGCAAACTTTCTGTTGAATCTCATCTTTTCTTATGCTTTTTTAGAACTTCTCTCTTCTTTCTTTTCAACAGATGACTGTGCCATAGGCTTAGCCAATCTCTTTCGGTATCAGACATAATATTGTAGTTACTGCTGCGTAGTTATTTTTGCTTACTTTTCAATAAATATTAAAATCTCTCTCTCATAGTTATAAATCCTTGTCTGGCATTCCTTTCATTTTGTATTCATTAGTCAGAAACTAATATTAAGCATTTTAAGAAATCATGGTTCCAGTATTATTCATATTGGTGACTTTTGTCCACCATCGCAGTATTTCTGGTTAAAAAAAAATGAGATCTTAACGCAGGTTTTGTGACTTAATGCCTTTAATCCTTTTAAATTTTGCGAACTATCATCTCCTAGCAGAAATATCAAAATAGTTTGTCATTTATACTAAATAAATGACTTCATAAATTCTTAATACATAAAAGTTTGTTTTTCTAAAATCGATAGGAATAATATAAATTTGCAAACACAAATAATATACCGTTTTAAAATTAAATGTATTTGTGATAATAGGCGAGTTTTATAGTCATGTGTTAGACAAGTCGAAATCGGGAAAATCGGTTAAAAATTTATTTTTAAGATCGCCAGATAGCGATTTAAGCGTTTCATTAAAAATCGTCTACTTAGAATACCGTCAAGTTCCGAGTCTAACCTATATCTGTATACCTTGGAGTCTAACAACATACTGTCCGGCTGAGCGAAATGTGCAGTTTTGATCATGTGCATTAGTACAAGATCGGGATGTCTCCATTATCCAAATAGGGAGAGTCTTACTCTGGCTTCTTAAAGATTTTTTTCGTTTTCTTCTCAAGTTATTCAAATTCGTCGAAACACTTGCTTCACTAGCCATATTGAATACTAAAGAATTAGCAATAGCACATGTACAAAATTAACTCTTCGGAACACGAACACGTGTTAGGTACGTGACTCTCCCTATTTGGATAATGGAGACGTCCCGATCTTGTACTAATGCGCATGATCAAAACTGCACATTTCGCTCAGCCGGACAGTAATATAGGTAAAATTTTAAAACAAAAATATTTATAAAGTAAATGGTATAAAAATAACAAGTTCCCCTGTGGGTAGGGGCAAGAATATACGCACCATCTCACCCCGCGTGTCGTAAAAGGCGACTAAAGGGGTTACCTCGCGTCCGAGGTCCGTCACTGGGGGCTCACTTGTGGGTTCCTATACGGAATCGGAACTGTTTCGGTGGTGTCCACATCCGTCACTGGGGACTTGCGGCGGGGCCCGCATACGGACTCGGACCACCCTCATTTTCGGCTCTTTCGTTTTGCGCTTTTCTTTTCGGGGGACAAGTTCCATACATAACTCCCATTCGGGAAAAAAAAAGTAACAAGTATATTCATATTACCTCAAATATGTAAATTTCTTTTTTAATTTCCATTCAGATTTTTATTCCATAAATAAAAATAAAAAGTTTATATTTACTGTAAAAATATAGTTTTAATTCATTGGTTATATTAAAGCTAATATAATGGCAATTGATATATCTGACGATTCAATATGCTAAAATCACTGAGCGAAGACCGTTTTCATTTCGGCATTAATCAAATTTTAATCAATATTACATACATTAAATATCACAAATACTTGGGTAAAATACCTATAAATTCTCATTCTTCACAGCTATTCTGAAATTTTATCAAAATCCGGTTTCAAAGGAACTTAAAATATCCATTTTTTACGAAATCTGATGATGATTTTTATCAGTGCACTTTTCTCTGCACTCGTCTTACGTGGAAAAAAAGAATGATAGATTAGCTTCAAAACATTCTTACAGAAAACATATTTTATTGAAAATTCATACAAAATACACACAGATTTTAAGTTATATATATCAAAAATTTATGAACAAACCAGATCAATCTACAAATGCACGCTCACGAAACACAATATAAATTGACTATATACATGTCGAGGATTATTATATTAAGTACAAAAACTTTACTTAAAAAAAAATCTTGTATAACAGTGTAAATATTAAATGCTAAAAAGCTCTTATGGCCCCTTTTAATGCAAGACACCAGAGATTTATTATCGAAATTAAAAATATAATTTCGTATTTTTAAATGTCTTCGAGACAATTATTATTACAGAGAAATGTTTATTCTTCTACAAATATTATTTTAAATAGAAGAACGATACGAATGATCATCTTTGCAGCACAAATTATTTTGATATAAATAAAGAATAAAATTCCGCACTCGTAAACATAAAATTTACTTAAATATTGCATGCAATCGAGGAAATTGCAATAATAACTGACCTGATGAATTGGACGGCACTGGACAAATTCTCCAATAACATAGATATGCACATATCCTACAAATTACATTCACTTTCGCTTAAGTATCAAAACAATTTATTTCAATGTAAAAATTGAAATAAATCTTGTTTCCCATTGATCGAATCAATTTATATCATTTCAGAATTTTTCATCTGAATTATTAAAGTTTTCCTTTAAAATATTTTTAAAATTTTATAAATATTGTGAAATTTTCAATTTGATACAATTATTCATTATGAATTAAAAAAAATGTCTAAAAAAAGTTGGCAGATGGTAGCACAAATGGAAGATTGCGTCAGTCTATATTAGGAATTATTTTTCAGTTTTAATTAAATTTTGATATTCAAAATTTTTTAAAATAAAATTATATTTTAAAAATTTGAGCTGTTTGTATAAATAGAAAATTTTTGAGGGATGACTTTAAAAATCGCCAAAAGGCATTGATTGTTTTATGCATTACAATTGTTATAAATGATATACTGTGATTATTTTTTAAATATTCGGAGAAATACAAAAGTTTTGTGCGTTGAGGAAAGTAACATTGAGCATAGACCATCCACAACTTGACTAGCAATCATATATCATCAGCAGTCAAATGTATGGTGCTTCCACCTGCCAAAAAAGTACTAAAACGCAATTAAAATCAGTTCGCGTGTCCATATTTATAATCCAAATCTTCGGACATCCAAACTAAACAGTTCTCATAAGGTGTTGGATGACTGGTCATGGTTTGCTTAATTGTATTAACGTAACCTGTAGATTTTAATGGTGAACCGTTAGCGTATGGTTCACCATTGCGGACAAAATTATAAAAAATGTCTTGGATTACGGATTGGTATGCTTTGTCTTCTGCAGTTAGTTGAATATAGTCACTGAGTAATCCAAATATGGCTACAACGTCGATGCCGTGAATAGCCATTTGTACTTCTTGCGCTTCATCACTCCATTTTAGGGGAGCACTGGGAGTGTAGTTAACAACATAAGTATATATGCCACTATTGTTAAATTCAGAAAGCATATTTGAAAGACTGTGAATGGGACAAGTAATCCTAACATCTGATACCTGTTTTAAAAAATATTCATTTCTGCCATTAATAAACAATTGAACTGAATATTTGTAAAAATTTTATATTTTCGTTTCAATTAAAATTTAAAACATTTAGAACTAAGTATGCTTACCATTGTAGTTAATTCAGTTTCAGGATTTGAACTTTCTTTCATATAATAATTTAAAGCTTCTTCGGTCAAGTTTAAACTAAAATTATCTAAATGTTCGGAAACGTATTCGGAGAATTGGGTCCAGTTCCATATATTTAGATCTGGCATTTCGAGTTTGGAAGCTAATTCTTGAGCTGTGGAACCTAAATTTACATAATAATTATTGATAAAACATATAATACCATAATTTATGTATTGCAATTATAAAATTTAATATTGTAATTTAAAAAAATGATTACCAAATACTATAGGAATTTGATTTAGATCTCCTTCTTTCCACATATTGAATAATGAATCATATAAAATTATACCTAAAAAATTAATAAAATAAATAATGCTTGTTTTAAGATATTTTATAAGAAATAAAACAGTTATTTTTCAAGTAGTATATACTGTATATAAAATCATCTATCTTTTAACTAACCATCTTGAACTAATAAAGTTGGTTCAGATTCTTCTTTTTCTGTAGGAAGATCTGCAATTTTATCCTTCATCCAAGAATCAGGAACGGCTGAGAAAATTTCTTCTTCTGTCTTGTTCATTAGACAAGTGATTGAATCACAATTAACATTTCTGTATAAGAAATATGAAATTTGCATCAAAATTAAATCTAACTGGGATTAAATTAAATTATTACAAAGTAATATTCTCTGTAGAATTCAATTATAATAACAATAACAGTAAAAAGATGTGTGTGTGTGTGTGTGTGTGTGTTTCACGGAAATTCCGTGAAAATAAATAATTCATAAAATTTTATGTTGTTCTATTAATATTTTATTATATTTATTGCCATAAAACAATGCTGGATTAAAGACTAATCAAAATTAAAAGAACTGCTGAAAAAAATATAGTTTGATAAATTTGGCAGTATTAATATAATAATTTTTGAGCCAATTAAATTACAAATCCATGATTATAAAGATATAATTGTAGTATCATTTCTATTATAAAAAAGCTAATCCAGATTTAGAGGATTAAATAATAGTTTTATCAGCAGGTTATGTTTATAATACTATGTATAAAAACCATAAAAGTACCTTCCACTTCTTCAACCCTTATCAGTTGTAACACAAATCATAAACCGTATATTAAACGTAGCTAAAAACTAAATAGCATATTATACATAGAACATCAATTATAGGTCTTATATGTTCTATAATGTTGCTATTTAGTTTTTAATTAGGTTTAATATATGATTTATATGTTTGTGTTACAACTGATGAAAGTTAAAGAAGCCAAAAGTACTTTTGTGTTTTTTGTAGCTATATAGTGCAATAAATTTAACTTGCTGAATGCTATTGTTTAGTAATGGATGATATAAAACAATGAATCTAAAATTCTTGATCAGAGTGGATATACAGTTTTAGATATTTTTAATATTTGTGCTTTTAAATAGACAAAAAGACAGAAACAAAAAATTCATTAAAAACGCGATAAACTTTCGTTAAATATTTCTATAATCGATACTAAAGTTATTTATTCGTATATTATTTTAGCAATTTTAATGCACAAAATTATAATTAATCATAAATTTCAATACAACGAAGAAAATTTGACAAATATACATTCCAATAATTCTTTTGCTTGCCTTTTCATAATTCATTTAAAAGTAAAATCAATTATAAAAGATTTGACAATCTACAATGTAAATTAAGGTCGAAATAATTTTCCTTTTTGACTTTGAATTAATTGAATAAATTTTCCTGTAGATATTTTAATATGTAGCAATTCTAATAATAGCTAATAGCTATTTACAACTGATTATAGTCGATAGCTAAGAGCTATTTGCTACTCAAATTATAATACACTGTAAGCTTCTTTCATAATAATCCATTCATCTCCCTTCCCTGTTAAAACAAATTGAATAAATTTTCAGTAAAATTAATTACAGGTAGTTCTGATAATTTGAAAAATGTAACAAATTATCGCAAATCAGATTACCGATATATTTTTGATTTGAATGAAATCTTCTAATACGTATTAATTCCGTCATCTTTTATAAAATGGTATTTAGCAATATGTTTAATATTCATATAGAAAATAAAATCCTTAAATAAAATATTTGAAACTTATTTAAAAAAACCTACTTTAAAAATACAGAATTTTCTTCATTTGTTTCATTCAAAGTCTTATTCATAAATCTTGCAGGAAAGCCGGTTATCCAAACTCGATGGAATAAACCGTGACTTTTTCGTGAAGATAAAAGAGCTAACGGAGCAGAATTATGAGCAAAGAGCGTGATCTAAAATATTAATTATACATATCTTATTAAATCCAAGAAAATTAATATATAAATTTAAATGCTTAAAATAAGTATATTTGGATTTAAATAAACTTTATACTATAATAATATTCTTAAAAAAAGTGTTATTAGTTAAATCTCGATAAAAAGTAATATCAAATTACATGATTAATTTTAAAGAATTGGTTTACTTAATTTTATAAATTCACCTTTTCGGGATTTCCACCAAATTGCTGGATATTTCTCTGAATCCACTTGAGAGCTGCTAATTGATCATGCAGACCATAATTACCGGATATAGGTGTTCTTTCTTGCGCTGATAGTAAATCGAGTGTCAAAAATCCAAAAACATTCATCCGATAATTAAAAATTACAAAAACAACATCTTTATCTTTAGCGAGTCTTGGATGAGGTCTCCAATCAATATCTTCTTCAGTGTATCCTAATAATGAATTCCCAGGTAGATATACAACAACCGGTCTCTGATGGCGAGGTGAAAGTTCTGGAGTTATTACATCTAAGTAAAGACAATCTTCACTAAAATTAAATTCACGGCCCTTTATTGGCGCCTGATAACATAAATTAGATGGTTTAATAGCATTATAGGTATCAGTCCAACAGTCTTTAATACTAGATGCCATTTCTGAAGGTCTCCAACGCTTTTCACCAATAGGAGGTAAAGCGTAAGGTATACCTTTGAAAACATAAACACCATGTTCGATTAAACCTTGTACTGCTCCACAGTCCACATAAGCGATAGGAGCTACTTTTTCAATATTTGATCCAGAACTAGATTTGTTGCCTAAAATACTTGCCAAGGTAATGGCCACCACTACAAATAACAAGAAAATACCTCCAAAAATTAGTTGTCTTCGGACTACTCGAGTTTGTTCAGCTGTTTTTCTGTCCTTATTATCGTCTTCCGGTGCTCCTTCTTGATCATCCGTAACAGTAAGAGTAACATCTGTTCCACTTCTATTCTTTTTCGTTTCATCTTCATCTTTATTATTCGACGAATTCTGAATTTCATTTTCTTTGGTGTGTACCAGAAGCTCTGTCCCAGCTTCGGTATCTTGCAGATCGGCCTCTTGAATTTTCAACTTTTTCCCTCGTTTAAAAAATCTAGAAAAGATAAAATTAATTTAAAATTATTATTAACTCTATCGAAATTTTATATAATTTATGATTATGAGTTGATAATAAAATAAACGTTGAAATCAAACTGAAAGATTATGTTTGTGATAGCTTGATCACATTTTTCAATTACTGTACAGATCATACAGTAATTAGAATAAATTTTGATGACACTATTATGAACATAATCTCTCAATTTGTTAAATAGGTAAACAGTAAATAGGTTGTAATAATTCATTCTTAATGTAAAATTTTAATTACGTCTATATTAACATTTATATGTCATCAGAGATTCTTGAATAAATTTTAAATTATCTTTGATCATAAATGTTTAAGATTATAGCATTATTAAATAGAATAAACAGTGACAATTTATAGTAATGTATTCTGTCATATATTAGACATATATAATAAGTACACGTTAAACACAAAATTATTTCAAATTTATTTATTCATTCATTCTAATATACAATGGTAAATTTTATGATATAAACTTTAAAATATTGAATTAAAAATGTTTTACAAAAACTAGAAGGATTCGAAATTTTACATTTTCATATTTTAAATTTATTATTATTGTTAAATTTATAACTTCTACAGTACTTTAAGAAAAAGACAATACACTATATTAAATCAAGAATCGATCGTTATACTCTTCAAAAAACAACACTCACAATCAAAACAATTCTTTTCTTGATTTTTGTTTAACTATCTTGAGAAATTACAGTACAGTTATCGTATAAATCATTTGAATTTTAAATACTCTATTTTCGTATATAAATAAATGTCTAGATAGATAATGTTAAAAAAAAAGATTAAAAAACGAAAATAAGTTCAAATTTAAATATCAAAAATGCATATTTTGTAAATATGAAATGATTTTATTCAATTATTTTTTTTATTCTAAATACTCTGAATAATAAAATTAAATAGTTTAACTGCAGTTGATAGTATAAGAGTCATATTTATTTTATATTATTTTCATTTTTGAAGTAAATGGAAAAAGCATGTTTTCTTAACAGTATGAAATAAAAATTTTCGAAATTTAAAAAAATATGATGAAATATTGCAGTTTATGGATCGATTGACAAACTTTCTAAAACCTCAACATATATTCAACTAAATGCAAATGCTAAAGTTCAGACGAAATATCTCATTTGTCATATTCTTATATAAAAATTCTATCATATTTATATTTCAATATATTATGTGCAACATGCATAAAATTTTTTTTAACTTAACTTTTGAACTTCGAGAAGTATGATTCAATCAAAAACGAAAAATAAAAATATTAAAAAATTGATTTCTTTTTCAAAAAATACTTGCTGAAAGTTCCACATTCTTTGCTAAACTAATTACTAGGATAAAGTTCGATGGGAAGGAAGAAATGGGTTGTATTTGAAGAAAATATTTGTCTTGCATAAAATTTTTTTTAACTTAACTTTTGAACTTCGAGAAGTATGATTCAATCAAAAAGGAAAAATAAAAATATTAAAAAAATGATTTCTTTTTCAAAAAATACTTGCTGAAAATTCAATATTCTTTGCTAAACTAATTACTAGGATAAAGTTCGATGGGAAGGAAGAAATGGGGTTGTATTTGAAGAAAATATTTGTCTTCATTTCAAATATTCATTACATTCAAGATACTAATACTCAATCATACGGAATAATCAAGGAACTGAAAAAATTAAATACAGTGTAGAGTTGATATTCAAATTTTTAGGAAGCAAATTACAGTAGTTTCTTTATAAAGAAAGTCGAGATAACTCCAATTCTCAAAATTTATTTCAAATATTCATTACATTCAAGATACTAATACTCAATCATACGGAATAATCAAGGAATTGAAAAAATTAAATACAGTATAGAGTTGATATTCAAATTTTTAGGAAGCAAATTACAGTAGTTACTTTATAAAGAAAGTCGAGATAACTCCAACTCTCAAAATTCAGTTGGGTTTACTGATATGATACAAAAAAGCCATTGATTTTTAAAATCTTACTGTCTAGAGATGCATAAAGTTATGGATTCATAAATCTCATTACAAGATTAAGTTTTTATATAATTTATTTATAAGCCATATAGAAACTCTGATTTGAAGTTTCTATCTTTATGATAACTATATCTTACATAGACTATATAATACTAGTTGCTATTTTAATTTAAAATTTTTAGATTGATCGAAGTTATTTAATAGTTAATTTTTAATATAAATATTAGATATATATAACGATAATAATTAATAGATATTATTATAAAATAAAACGCTTCTACAAAGGATTATAAATTGAAATAATATTTTGTTAAATGAATGCAAATCAAGTAAAAGAAATATATCATTAACATTAAACATTAAATTATTATATTTTAGTTCAAACAAAGGTCTACATTTAGTAGTATTTAGTTTCCTATATGTTTTATCTTTTCTATATACAGTATAATAATATTCAATTCAAATAATTAATAAGCAATATTCCATGTACAGTATTTATTTCTGAAATTTTTTTAAATGAAAAACTTCTGAGATAAAAAAGTGTTGCTTGATATTGGCAATTTACATTTACTGAAAATTCTGTAAAAGTTTAAATGTTTTATATTAAAATATTTAAACAAAATAAATATATTTTAATTATAATTTTATACTTTTATATACAAAAAAATCAATCATCATTTTTTCACTCATATTTATTTTTAGTCACTAAACTTTTGTTGGTGCTTTCTTTAAAGAAACAATTATTGCAAATTGTATTTGATTTATTTTTTAAATAAAATATTAAAAATATTAACAATGGTTGACTGATAACATTGTTAAGTGACAGCTAAGGCCTCACGCCCAGGCAACTTTTGAACTTTCGCAACTGGAACTAGATATGCAACTTCACCAAAAAGCAATCGTGAATAACAAAAATAAATTGGCCAAATAAATCCTGATTTGATATATTCAAAATAAGAGAAAATGAAATTGCAGAATCAGTGCTGTTAAAATTAACCTGAATTCTCTAATAATTGTTTTCCGTAATTAAAATATTGTACAATTTAAAAAGCAATGATATCAAAGAAGGATATTGAAAAGACTTCGTGAATTAACATTTTGTGATTTATTTAAAGCCAATTAAAAAAATCGTGCTATTGTTTTCAAAATGTAAAGTAAGATTACACTAAATTATACCTCATTCTAAAGTCTTGTTAATAATAAACTTGAAATCGTAATAAAAATAGCTCACACTGAATTCACACTATCTATGACAGATGTGTCACGGATAAGTTGGATCTTCCATAATCTCCGTCATTCTCCTAAGTAAAAATAATAATAAGCTAAGTAAAACAGTGTGTTTGCTATACAAACACAATTCAAGCCATGTCCCCTAGCAGTGGCGGTTCGTGGATGATTTATGTGGGAGGGCTGAAAAAAATTTTAAAATACGTAGTGGCGGCTCGTGGATGATTTTTATGGGAGGGCTGAAGTGGCGGCTCGTGGATGATTTTTATGGGAGGGCTGAAAAAAATTATAATAAAATACGTAGTGCGGACTGCCAATGTTGCCACCCCAGTTTGCAGCCCACGTTATACATATCACAAAAACGTATATCACGGGTTAACCACCTGTTCAGTACATTGACTATGCGGTGTGACTCGGTCTGCACTGATTCACCTGTTCAGTACATTGACTATGCGGTGTGACTCGGTCTGCACTGACAGCAGCCCTGATGAGTACACAATCGCACTCACATACAATACACACATACAGAGCGCCTATCGAGGTACAGTACCTAGTATCTACAATTCAAAAATAAATATACTACGAACGGAAAAAATATGTTTTTGTAAAATAATTGTATATTAATGTAATAGCTATAATAATTTAAAAATGTTTTCATTTTGGTGGGAGGGCTGCAGCCCTGCAGCCCTTATGGGCGAGCCGCCACTGTCCCCTAGTCTTCTTCCTATCAGATTGCCACTCCTAAATCCCATCTATAGATTAGGCCTACATTTAGATTCTGGAGCTCCGCTGTAAAATAATATTCAATACTCTCAATCATTTTAGCTAAGAGATTTTTAAATATATTTAATAAATGCTCATAGAAAAATAAATTGAACCACTTGAAATGCTGTTTGTTGCTATTTGAAGAAAAGGAAAATAACGGTAATCCTGAAATCTCCTTTATACTGTATCATTTTATTCTTAAACTTATTGATAAAAGATGATAAATTATAAATTTTGTAAAATGACAAACTAATAAAAATTTCGAATATGAACCGAATCACAAGCATGATTTAAACTATTCAGATTCTATAGATATTGATTCAAAATTAACCAAATTTTAAGATATTTATATCATGTAGATTTTCTTTAAGCTTTTGACATCATCTCAAGACATTAATTCATTCATAAATTATAGTAAGATAGAAAAAATTACTTTCTACACATTAATACACAAATTACTAACGAACACAATATGATCATGTTCGCCAGTGTGGTAGCATCGGTATGTTAAAGCAAAACATCGGAGTTCTGCAGGAAAAATAAGCTACATTCAGTTTATTTTTCCTATAGAATTTTTCAGTTTATAAAGCAAATCTTTATTCAAATTTTTGGAAGTAGAAAATAATGTATTAAAATATAATATTCTATGTAGATGAACTAATTATTTTTCTCATAAAATTAACAAAGATTAAAAATAAAATTTTTCCTAATTTCCCTAAAAATCTGATAAAAATAAAATTTTTCCTAAGTTTATAGAAAATTTATTATATAATAATTTAGATATATTAAGTGATGTTTAATATTTGAAACTAAAATATTAGACATCAAATTTATGTTTTTATTTTTTATATTTAACCTGCTATTTAAAATATAAAATACTAGCAAAGTATGCACGGCATTGACCGGGCATAGTTTGAAAACATATACAGTATATTAGGAAAAACTTGGTTTTGATTATTTGCATGCTGATTTTTTTTCTGTAATTTCAGTCATAGTTGTTCCTTAATACAACCCTCATAATTTATAGAAAGTTCACGAACTTATGAATCTATACATGTCATTCTGCTCTTCGATTTGAAGAATATTTACTTGGAGGAACATTGAAATTTGTAATGCTGTAATATTGTGTACTATTCCTACTTTAAATTGATCATTTTACCGATCTTCATTGTACTGTTTCCAGGAAAAATTTTTTAATTGAAAAATTATTTCGTGCATAGATTTCATCTATTATTTCAAACCTTATGTTTATTAAAATGTTATATTATCATCAGACTAATTGAATTATAATTGGTAAAAATTATTTGTTCTTTCTGAATTTATTAAAGTATAAATTTACCAGATCAGTTATCAATATTATTTCACGATGACGTCATCTATTCGTTACATCCTGATGACGCTATGAGATCTTGTGATGACATCTTGAATGCGAATAAAATCTCTTTTTTTATATAATTTATTAATTATTGTATTTGAAATCCATTGCCTTTCTGTGTTCAATTTTAATGTATATTTAATTAGAGTATTAGGTTATGAGTGACGTCATCGCGATGTCACATTAAATTTCGTCATCAGAACGTCAACTATTATAGTATTAAGTTACAATGTCGTCATATCGCAGTGATGACGCCATCGTATCCTAATATTAAATTAAATCAAAACCATATATTACACATAGCATCATCTATTGACTAAATTGTTAAATTCTATGGAATTTCTGGATTGCTCATAATTGTTTAACAAGGTAATTTAAAAAAATCACTAAATAGTTCAGCTGTTTAAATTGGACAATCGCAGGGAATCATGCCAAGTTTGGCGATTGTAGCTCCTCCCATTTAAGAGATTATCACAAATATACAAACAAACAAACCTATTTAACAACTGAAAATATATTTTACAAATGTGGGCCTTGAAACTGTAATGTGTTCTAATTTATGCGGTGGGCCGTATAAGGTGACTTCGCGGGCCAGATCCGGCCCGCGGGCTGCCTTTTGCCCACCTCTGGTGTACAGTAATATAATTATAATAATCTTTATTTAATTTTTTAAAACACTAACTATGTAGTAAATTAAATCTTATTTTTGATAGGTAATTGTTTAATGTTGTAGGATGTTTGATCCGACAGTTGACACACTGTCTTTCTGAACTGCGTTGAAAAACTGCATCAGCCTTGCCTGCATCATTTTTTGCCTCAGATCTTTTAAAATCTTAATGTAAGGAGCAGATGCTCAGGAAGTTAGGCACCTAAATTTGAGACTGCATTAAAGCATAGAGTCTCATTCTTTTGTGGGACCTGCAGATGATATGAACAGGCTTTTTGCCTATCTGCTGTTTATGGACTGGGTTAGGATAGGTAATAAGAACTTTTCCTGCAGAACAATACAGAAATTACATTTGGTAACAAACAACTTCCTTTATTAGAAAGAGAGTTTATATTGGTAACAGTATTTTTGCCACTCAGTGGGAATCTGTAAATAAGTGCAAAAGCTCCGCAGAAATTGATTTTTATGGTTCAAATAAATTTTCGCAAATAGTTGAATGCATGAATATGGAATCCATGAATAATGAGAATTATTCGTGGATTCCATATTCATGCATTTGATTAGAATCAATCGCAATTTTAACAGCAAAAATACTGTATTTTCAAATAAATTATATCCATCCTCAATTATATTCAAACAGTAAAGAATAACAGAACATATCAACAAGTGCTACAAATATTTAAATAAATTACAGTTAACTCTCTATAACACACACAGTACAAAAAATTACACTGCAACATAAGCAGAAATTGCACTAATAAATTTTGGCATTTGGCATGGCAATTTTGATTATTTTTGGCATTCAAATTTTGAATATATTCCCAATTCATCTAAGAATTGTGCATGATAATTGCATAATTGAATTCTAAGCAAATAATGCTAAAATTATAAAAAAATTTATGAAATTGCATTCTTTAAAAATAAATCTAAATAAAAATATGTTTAAAATACAAAATCACACAGATAACTTTCAGGTAATTAATTATTGAATAATACTTGAAATGATGTATGTCTATTATTAGTCATCTGTGATGATAAACATCTGCAACTATCAACCTAAATTGAGATTTAGTTGATAGATTAAAACAATAAAAATAAATTAATTAAAAAAATTATGAAATAGATGCCCATCATATAATGTTTTGTGTCTTGGGCAACTAGTATTATATCACTTCGTTGAAATTTGGATGCAAAAGAGCATTGCTTTGGATGAAATCAATCTGCTTATAATGCAATTGGACATACTATATCGTAAGCAGAATCACATTATAGTGGCTCCAGTTCTAATGGGTTTTAGCAGCATATTAAAAATAATAAACTAAATAACAAATACATAATACTAAACCAAAATTAGCTTTATGATCAATTAAAAATATTTATACTTTAAAGAAGTTATTTCCATCTTTAACCTAGAATTAATCATAACTTGCTGTGAGGATTAGATTTCACTGAATCTGTCATAATAAAAATTAATTTACAAAGTACAAGTGATTGAATCTTGTCTAATAAAACAAAATATATTTTTTATTTAAAAATTGTAAAAACAATTCAAAACATTGGTAATGCATTCAAAAACAATTAATAAATTAGGTATTAAATTATTGAGATTTTTTGAAATTTTTCTAATTTCTTTTTTGGAAATACTTTAGGTCTAATAGAATTTAGTAATCATTGATAGGTTGACTCTATAGCAATTTAAAAATGTCAGGCATTTAAACTTTTGAGATATTTTCGTAATATATATATTGACTTAATGATTTCTATAAAATTTAACAGAATGTTTAAGCTCTAAGAGCTGATCTTGATAATGCATCAGTCTCAATAGTTTTAGCCATAGAAAAATAGTGGTTCAAATTTCTGAGATTTTTTCAATAACTATTGAGCTATTTGATTGATTTTTATGAAAGCTTGTCAGATGACTAATTTTAACTTTGAAATAAGATTAGTTAATTCCATAGTTTTATTCAAAAAAATTAACAAGCATACTTTTCAGATTTTCTCTAACAGATGATATTGAACTGGAGTTAGATGTCAGAATTAATCTGCCGCAGTGTAATTGAAAAAAAAAAAGTCAAAGTGTAGTTGGGTTCGTAGAGACTCCAGGTAATCATTCGCGTCATTAAAAACATTTTTTTTTTTATTCGTCCAAAAATATTGATTTTATTCCATTCCTATGTGTGTTTCTTATCAAATAAAACAATTCTGATACAATTATGCTTGTTTGTTAATTTTTTATTGAATTTAATGTAATCCGATCAATTTTTATTATGTAAAAAAAGCATCATATTTCAAAATCATCATCAAATATTTTGCTGTTGTGTTTGTTAATTTTTTATTGAATTTAATGTAATCCGATCAATTTTTATTATGTAAACAAAGCATCATATTTCAAAATCATCATCAAATATTTTGCTGTTAGTCAATCTCTACAGTGTTGTTGTTTTTCTGACAGTAGACTGTGTATTCTAGATACCGAGGAGCCAAAAGTCATATCCGGTTTTTCGGTAATGTGGGCGTGTCACTGAATTAAAGGGACAATTTAATTTCATTATTATGTAAACAAACCGTGAACTAACTCGTGAGCTAACTTTGAATCTCTATATTGCAAAATCCCTTAAATATTTTAAAGATTTTTTAATTCTATTATATAAATGAATATGTTTTATTGTTAAAAATGAAAAATTATGATCTTTCCTATGAAATTTAATATTTTATTATTTTTTTTTCTAATATGATGATTAATATGCAAACGAGATATAGTTTTAATTTAAAATTATATTTTGGCATAATTATTAGAGCAAATCAACCAAGGTGTTATTTTTTCATTACATAAAAATGAGATATAGTTTTAACTTAAAATTATATTTTGGCATAATTATTAGAGCAAATCAACCATGGTGTTATTTTTTCATTACTTAAAATTATATTCTATAAAATTTTAAGCAAAATATTTTTTTTATATTTTTGGGTATGGTTCTAGGAGGAGACTGATTTTTAGCAAAATTCAGTTTGTGATTACTTTATATATTTAACAGAAATCTGCCTAATTTCTTTCATTTCCTAATCAATATAGAGCATTTTACCAAAATATATCCATAACACCAATATGTGAATGAAACATTTTTTAAAAAACTTGATAATGTAAAAAGTGGGCATGTTCAAAAAAAAAAAAACTTCAGAAAAATTAAATATTGGAGAAAATAATAATACATTTCGACAAACTGACATATATTACACTACCCTATAAGGTTAAAACAGCAAATTTAAAAAATATATTAAATATCAAGAAAAAATATTTTGTGGATAAAAATTGTCAAACGTGACGTGTAGATTTGGTTTCGGATAGACACCACTGTATTTTTTTCTCTAAAACCATAAATGCAATGCAAAATATGCATATTGCAATATTGAATCCAATCTGACACCACTGTATTTTTTTCTCTAAAACCATAAATGCAATGCAAAATATGCTTATTGCAACATTGAATCCAATGTGCAAATCCGGAAGGTACAGAATTTTTGAAAATTTTTGCATGACCTTGAAAATTTTCACAAAGCGCAATAGATGGCACGGAGCCCCTCAGATGCCACTTCCACAGCTGTGGATTAAACTTAAAACAGGTGTTAACTGTTAAATATTTTAAATAGTTTGTTTATATATTTTAATTATTAAAAATTAAATATGTATTTGTTAATTAAGTTTGTACAGATATTTCAAATAAAAAATATAAAACTGCATTTGTTAATTTTTTTTATCTATGTATATTTGAGGATTATTTATTTATTTATAATATGCATTTAGAAAATTATTACTGATTTTATTAAAATTTCCAAAACATGGATAGTCCTCAATTTATGACCATCTCATAGTTACAAAAGTGATGTCATCAATAAATACTATTACTGACCAATGCAATTGATCTAGGTTCAATTCCATAATCCTCTGGTCTGATATATGGAAAGTGCACTTTTTAGTCTACTTTCTAAAGGAAATTTAGACTAATAAGTAGGAACTTCCACTTAGAAAACAAGATTTGTAATTTAAAAACAAGCACTAGTTTAAGGTGGAAAATTAAATAATTTATTGAAACGCTTTCGACTTTCAAAGCAAAAAGTCAAAAGCGCTTCAATAAATTATTTAATTTTCCACTTTAAATTAGTGCTTGTTTTTAAATTATAATTCTTGAAATTTAGACTTATAAGATTGGTCTCTTGTCTCTATTTTGTTGTCTCCCTCTAATAACTTTTGAACTAATTAGCAGATTTTTATGAAATTCAGTAGTGTGTTCTACCATTAAGGAACATCTTGATGCCACATCCTTTAATCCAACAGGATTGTTTAATCTTGCAGATGAGAATTTCATTTTTATCAAAATTTTAGTTTATATTATTACCAATAGGTGGTGCTATGTATTAAGCCCTATATTGCTTTCTGATTTGAATGATTACATGTTGGAACAGTTCTGATGTGATATCATCAAATCATCATAGATGATGAAATCAACCCACTAATTTATGCCATCTTGATGATATACAATAATGTCAATGACATCTATGCTAGTCTATGCGATGGCTGAGGTGTGTTGGTGGTATGTCCACCCCCCAGATATCATCAAATCATCATAGATGATGACATCAACCCACTAATTTATGCCATCTTGATGACATACAATAATGTCAATGACATCTATGCTAGTCTATGCGATGGCTGGTGTGTCGGTGGTATGTCCACCCCCACACTTTCTTTCTTACGGGAGTAGAGATATCAGAATATTTAGGTTAGGTCTGGTTGGTATTACTAACACCTTCATCAGAATGTTTAGGTTGGGTCAGGTTGGTACTACTAACACCTTCTGTCATATAATTTCTTAAGCAGAGTGACTGTGATAATGCTGGTTATTAGCTGTAGTCTAGTCCTAAGTTACTAACACACTAACATTTTATTTAATTAAAAAACCAAAAAAAAAATTAAAAAAAAAAAATAATGTTTTTATTTTTTTAATTTATTATTATTAGTTTTAGGTATTAACATAGTACAGTTCATATAGACCAGTGCTTCTCAAAGTGTGGGTCCTGACCCCATAAGGGAGTGGGAATGGAGATATCAGAATGTCGGGTTGTCTGTTCTAAATTTCTTAAGTTGAGTGACTGTGGTATGCTGGTTATTAGCTGTAGTCCTAGTCCTAAGTTACTAACACACTAACATTTTATTTAATTAAAAAAAACAAAAAATAAATAAAATAAAATAAATAAATAAATAAAAATAAAAACTTATTAGTTTAGGTATTAACATAGTTGTAAGTCTTTTACTAACTTAAAATAAGTTCCCTCTTCTCATACTTTCTAGATATATTACTAACACAGTTCTAGGTTTCTTATAATATAGTACTTAATTTTTCTACTAACATAGTTCTAAGCTTCTACCTAACATGAAATGGGTTGGGTTACTTTCACACATGTCATCACATAGGTTAAGTTAGAAAGGTTCTTTGTTTTTTCTACATTTTGCTTTTAATCTTGGCCCAGAACGGCTCCTTTAGTACTCTATTTGAGAGAAAAGGGGCAATCAAAATTTAGCCACCAAGCTTACCATACAAAAGAAAAAGAAAAAAGAAAAGACATCTATGCTAGTTAAATCAATATTAAAATTGCACACTCACAACCAAAGGATTCCAAATGCTAATAAACAAAAAATAAATGACATCTTTGGAGAGTAGGTAATTTTAGTTCTTTCTGAAACTGCTTGTTTGTGTTTGATTCTTGTAATTTTATATTCTTTATGTTTATTAAGTGTCCTAATAAACGTTATTAATGAGAAATTCATAATTTTGGGTATTTGCAACTAATGAAGATGGGATTCAAAATTTTTGAAATTGAACTCCATCTTATTCTTTATGTTTATTAAGTGTCCTAATAAACGTTATTAATGAGAAATTCATAATTTTGTGTATTTGCAACTAATGAAGATGGGATTCAAAATTTTTGAAATTGAATTCCATCCTAAGTTGAGGACTATTTGTAATTTAAATTTGTAATACAATTCAAGAATGTTTATTATTTATTTAACTAACTCTGCTTATAATCAAACTATTTTAAATTCAACAAACTAGAGCACTTATTAGCAGTTTTACCTTATAAATGTTTTTAAATTTATCGTAATGTTTTCGGATTACTCCATCTTCAGCGATATTCGATTGGCTACAGAATGCATTTGTAGCCGATCGAATATCGCTGAAGATGGAGTAATCCGAAAACATTACGATAAATTTAAAAACATTTATAAGGTAAAACTGCTAATAAGTGCTCTAGTTTGTTGAGTTTATTATTTAGTTTACTAATGATTTTTGAATGAAAAAAATGATATATGAATTTATATTATCTATTTGAATTTTGTAATTTTTTTATTAAGAAATTGTTCTTATTTTAAGCTCTAGTGTTCATTTGAATTAAATTAAATTTATAATTTTCAAACTATTTTAATTATAATTTAAGATGTAAAATTAAATTGTATTTATAATATAAAATTTTTTATTTTATTAGATAACTGATAAAACATCTCTGTTTTCATCTACATTTGAAAAGTTTCAACATTTAAGTACAAAAAATGATTCTTCAATTCTTCCTGAAATTAAAGTATGTATTAATTCCGTCATATTTTTATATGATTTCTAATAAAGGTGTTCCTCAAGCTATAAACTGAATTTGTAAATAAGTTCTGTTTGTAACTTGGATTTACTGTTGTTATTTGGCCCCTAAAAGTATTGAAATAACTTTATATACATGTACTCCTCATTTAATGACCAAATTCTGTTCCACAACTTGGTTGATAAGTAAGTAACTTGTTCGTATATATTTAGAATAAGCTACTCGCTTAAATTCTCATGACTGTAAAGACATTTATATCTTAACCCTTTGCACTCCATTGTCAATAACGTTCTTGACATGTTCCACAACTTGGTTGATAAGTAAGTAACTTGTTCGTATATATTTAGAATAAGCTACTCCCTTAAATTCTCATGACTGTAAAGACATTTATATCTTAACCCTTGCACTCCATTGTCAATAACGTTCTTGACAGGCCGAAGACCTGCTACAACTATGTTATTGACAGAGTCTGGTGCCCTTATTTTTATTTATTTTGAAAAAATAAATTTTCAAAATATCATTTTCTGTCATATTTTTCATTGTTTAATCATAATAACCAAAATTTTGGTAAAATTTGGATTTTTAATTAATTTTTTAATCGTTTTATAATCAGATTTACTAATATAAGTGCCATCTTTTATTAATTTTTTAATCGTTTTATAATCGGATTTACTAATATAACGCCATATTTGGACTGCCAAAAATTCAAGAACGGATTGTCCGAATTCGTCCGACTTTCTCTATCATGTTCCACATTTCCTTGAGATTTTATCCTTACTTCTTTTTT
>AYEL01070952.1:0-28503 GCA_000484575.1 Olivierus martensii | reverse complement strand
ATAATAATAAATTATTTATCATATAAATATTAAGGAATTTTTATTCTTCATTATTATCAACAGATTAGTTTATACAGCTTTTATACAGATGAATTACTGCCTTAGGCAAAATTTGGAAATGGAAGTTATATATATATAATATGTCAATTAAACCAGAGGGCAGGCATGCTACTTCCAGTCCAGATATTTTTATTTTTGCAATATTGTTGTAGACAATGGAGTTATTACTACAACCTAGTTACACTGTATTATATAGCTGGGTCTGAAATTCCTTTTTATGAGTATTTAGTATTTATTGCAATTAAACTTCATATTTTTGATTATTTTTTATTATTGTTATTTGAGAGAAAAACTCACAAACCCAGAAATTAGTTAAGCAAGAACTCATAAACCGAAAACTACTTATATTTATTGTTATACACAGTAAAATAAAGCATTTTGTCCGATTCAAAAAATTTTATTTAATAAAAAATAAAAAAAATATTGAGTTTTTAATAATTTACTTAAACTTCTGCTTTTTAAGAAAAATTCTTAGCACTATAAATATTTTGATTATTAAATTCTCAAGACTTATTTTCCTTGTGTCAAACAAATTATTTATTATAAAAATTCAAAATTTTATCTATCTATTGTAATTTTATTAAATAAAAACAATTAGAATGAATAAATAAATTTCAGAAAAAGTAATATATGGTATATGCAATCATTTACAAAAACTTTGTAATTCTGAATGGAGCCACTAAAGTTTCAGATATTAAGTTTGAGGATATCAAATTACAATTATAGTTTCCACTCAATTCAGAAATATTAGTATTAAAATGCTTTATTAAAAACTGATGATAATACTGTTTCAAAAACTTAATCATTACTGAGTTAGGATTCACTATTCAAATGGATAACTTTTTCATTATTTATAAAACCTTAGCTTCTACTAAAGAACAACAACAAGTTCTTGCTTAACAAAAAAAAAAAAAATTTATATTACCATTTACCAATACTTAAATCAGGAAATTAATATGGAATGAAAATCACAATATACAGGTGATCCTTGTAAAACATAGTTTCCTACAACACGATTGGGAATTTGAGGAAACCCTCATATAACACGGTACTTCTACAAAGTACCGTGTTATATGAAGGCTTTTATATAACACATTTTTACTTAACACATTTAGAAAATTACATTTACTACAATACAAAACATTTTCATTAATTTTTGTAAATCCATACAATGCACACACAAAATGCAATCATTGGGAAATACTTTGCTAAAATTAGTCATAAATGCAATTTTGTAGTGAGAAGGACGATATGCAGTCTATTTTTGATTTTGATTTAAAATTGAGTTAATTGAATCAATTTTGAATTTGAGTTAATTGTCGACCATTGAGTATTTTGTGTTGCAAAAATTCAGTTCTTGGATTAAAAAAATAAGTATTTATTCTTCAATAGAGGAATATGAAATAGAAAAAAGCTTTTTTATTCATAATTTTATTTTGCTTATGTGTTAAAGAACAATTGTTTTGTATTGGGTTAGATTACTGATTTTGTAAAGAGAGCAAAAGATACACAAACTTTAAATACAGAAAAAAGTTAAAAAAGTGATGTTGATATTGTTGAAGAAAAAATGTTCTCATTTTAACAAAACAGTGGTAAAGAAGATATAATTATTAAATGAACGCTATATAGACTGTAAAGTACTTTCTTTCCTTTTGTTTTACATATATTTTTTTAGGGTCTTACGTATATATTTTTCTACATGTTTTGTGTTATTAATATTCTTAATAAAAATTAAATTTCTTATATGGAATTAAAGAAAGCTATTTGTTTTTACTTGGTTTTGGAATGTAACTCCCTTTCTTGTATTGGCTCCAGGTCTCATATAATATGGTTTCACACAATACAGCATATTTTAGGAATCTATCATGTTATACAAGAGTTACCTTGTACATAAAAATAGCAGAATGAAATTCATATTTTCATAGAAATCATTATCATAAATAATTAGTTCCAATCAATTCCAATCCATTCAAAAAATAAAAAATTACTATTCTTCATGTATTTATTATCCAAAAATTATATAAACAGTCATTAATTTGAAATAGTGTTTCATTTCAATTATTAAGTCAACATGATCTATTGAATGCAGATTATTATTATTCATTATGGTGAAATTCAATATTGTAGTAATCATATGAACACAAAACTAAAAGGAACCAGATAAAAAATGGATAATGATGATGATATAAGACATTGCACATAATTTAACATATATAAGCATATGAAGTGCATTGATCAATCACACTGTTTACAAACTGCATTATAGTTGTAAGTCAAAGATTATTTTTTACAAAAACTCTTTAACTTACAAAAAATTTGCATTCCTGGCAAACATTATATATGCTGAATTTATCTATACATATATAGCCAATCTAAAACTAGGAGATAAAATATAACTATTATAATACAATGCATATATATAATTTATACTATATTAATAAAATTTTGCAAACTATATTTTCAAATAAATTTTTGATGAAAAAACACCACTAGAAGGATTCTGTCTAAAGCTTTCCATTAAAGGAATATTACTATCTATGAGTTAACTAAATCTTCAAGTTTATTCCAAGCATTCTTTAAAATGAAAAACTCTTTTATAGAGTTTTAGTTCTAGATCTTTTAACTTTACCAAATTTTTCATCATCAGAATGTTTTCTCAACATTAAAATGTATTCTTTTTCCTCTTTTACTTTTTACCAAAACATAATTATAGAATAAATACAGGAAAATATTGAAACTGACAAATTTTTTGAAGTAAATTCCTCATATTGAACAAAATATTATTACAGATAATGAACAAAAAACTAATATCAATATTTAAAAAGCGGTCATCAGAATATATACAATGATTAATTGGATTATAATTTTCTTTTAAACTGATTAATAATTTTGTTCAGTGCTAACCAAGGTACAGTCTATGACAAAGGTTTTGACATCAGCGGAAAAGATTGGCTTTCTTTCATTTAAAAACCGTGTAAAAGCGAAATCGTGTAAATTGAGTACCGTGCAAATCGAGGGATAGGTGTAAATTAAATCGTTTTGTGCTTGATGAAAAAAATATATATAGGACTCCAAATCATTGAACAAATTATCAATTATAGAACTAGATTTGTGAAAATGTTCTAAAATGGAATTCATTCTATTTTTGACAAAGAATATAAATTATTTCATTTTCTATAATGCCCAATAATTTTTTTATGAGTATCTTGATAAATATCCAACATATTGGTTGCACAATCATAGGATTGGAAACACATATTTTTCGTATCATGTTCATTTTTTATCAAAACTTCATTGATTTTTTGAACAATATAATCTTATTTTATCTTTTATTTCAACAATTTCTAGAAGTTTTAAAGCTGATGTTCCATTCTTTACATATCATATGCAAATTGAAAGATAGTCCTGATGAGATATGTCAGGTGTTGTATTAGCCATAATAATAAATGTACCAACTTCTTTCACTTCCTAAATTATTTTATTTTTAATTTGCAATATTACCAACTTAATAAATTCATTTTGAGGTTTTTGCTCATATGGCACATGATGAAATCAAAATCTAATATTTTTAAGCCATCTTTCCATAGAATAACAATATCTCAAAATATGTTCAACAATTTGATTAAAATTTCCATCTTTTTCAATGCCTCCCTGAAAAGTTAAATTCTGATGAGCCAAAGTGCATTATGTCTAACAAGATAGTAATTATCTCTTGTTTGAAAACTTCTTGTTCTTCTTTTATCTTAAAATTACAATTGGATTTTTTCAAGAGAAAATTTATATGACAAGTTTTTGATATAAAATTATAGTAATCTTGCAAAGCAGCTTTGTGTACTTTTGAAGAAAAAGTTTTCCTTGTTTTGATAAGCCAATACTTTTCATTTTATGTCACAGATTAATTCCATTTTCCATACATGCTTTTTCAGAAAAAGTTCTGTTTATTCCTACAGGAAACAAAGAATAAATTAAACAAAATGCATCATTATTATTTATGATATATAGTAATATCCTGGATTTATGTAATAGGTGGGATCAGGAAACATAATGTAAGCTGAAAATTACATAAGTAGGGGTACCTAAAGATTCCCAAATCTAATTTCAGATATATATGCAATAGATACTTAACTGGCTCTTTATTACCAAGAAAACAACAAATTATAAAAGTTTATAATATGTAGTTGTAATTAAAGACTTTTAATCAACAAATCAGCAAATGAGATATATACATACATATATATATATATATATATATATATGCACTATGCAATTGTGAAACAAACAAGTGGGTGAGGGGGCAGAATGAGAAGTTACGCATCTCTGAATTTATGTATGTCGAAGTATTACTGTATTTTCAAATGAGATATCCTTAATCATAAACTACCAAGTTCTGCTGTCTATGAAAATACAAGGAATTCACAAAGAAGTAATTCTTGATACCAAAGTGGATAAAGCATTTTTAATTGGTGGATGATATATTTTAGTTTTCTAAAAATCAAGATAATATAAGTCGATAGGGTCCTAAAGACAAAAAATAATGCCTCTGATTATCAGAAATAATTTTTGCTTAATCTTAGATCATGATTTGCTAGTTCTGTAGAACAAATATTGGAAACTTAATGGTCATTTTGTACTAAACATTTTTCTAAAACTATCTTAGATATTGTTAAAAATTCTTCATTTTAATTTTTGATAATGGTCATAATTTGCACACATTCAATTAAAAATTTAAAAGGATTCAGTATGTTTTCAATTTTTTTTTAATACTGTTTTAATAGCTTCAAAATCAATTAAATTGCTGACAGATAACTAGCACACATAAACTAGTTGACATCTTTCAAATATTTTTGTGAAAATACACCATAATCATCATTTCTTGAATCTGTTATTTCTTTATTCAAATTTTCATAATTTTCGGAACCTACATAATTATTGATATTTTGCTGCACAGATGATGTGAAATCAATAGTAGACTTTGTATTACAAGCAGAATGAGTTATGGAATCATGTTTTTTATTACAGTATCCAAGCAATAATCTATTTCTAATATGTGTTCTTTTTTTGATTCTATGTATTCAAAAATTGAAATTAGAATATTAAATTATATTATTATATTATTAATGATACATAAAACTGATAAAAATTTTATAACAGTTCTTATTTAATATATTTATTAACAAGGTATATAAAAACTTAAATAATGAAATATTGAAATATTTCCAATAAAATTTCAGATTCAGTGGCATTCAATGCATTGTCAATTATCTGAATTTATTAGGTCAACAAAGTCTGATATATCCTATCAAATTGTTTGACTACACAATACACAATTCAATTTACTAATAAACAATTTGTATTTACTATAATTATGAAATGTTTTCACTAAAATGAATTCATAAGATTCAAAAGTTCACCTATAAATCATAACTCATAATTCAAGCATTTTCTAGTAGAACAAATTATTAATTTATAAATTAGTAACTTTTCTACTAGAAAATGTTTGATTTACAAATTACAAAATGAATTCCTTTTATACATATTTTTAAATGCTTACCTTAAATATTGAAACATATTTGCTAATTTTGAAGACTTAATATTTAGTGCAATCATTTCATTCTTTTTGAAATTGTTTCACTAATTTCTGAATTTTTTTACTAGTTTACAAAACAGTTTTTGCTAAATAGTTGAAATGACTGTAAAGATGTTTTTAAATATATATATATAAATGTTTTTAAATAAATATATGATTTCAATAAATAGTCATCCTCTGAAGTTATATCATACATCATCCCTAGACTGGTGATGTTATTCGAGATGATATAAATTGAGATGGATTTTCCCATAAATACAATGTTAAAAGGGAGTAAGGTATTCCTTGACTTATGACAAACTCACACTTATGACAATGATTCATCAATAAATTCTGTTATTGGTCAATGCAATTGACCTGGGTTGATCTCTGATCCAATAATCTAATATATTGAAAGCTTCTTTTTTGTATCTGATTTTTATAGTTTTGTATTCTTTATTTTTATTAAGATAATATATAGTGTCCTAATAAATATTAGTAATGAGAAATCCATAAATTTTGGGCAGTTCCAATTTCCAGTCATTTCCAACTTATGATGGCAATGTTCAAAATTCTTGGAACCAGACTCTTGTCATAAGTTGAGGATTATCTGTAATTAATTCCAAATCAAAAACTTTGTCCAACAAAAACATATATACTTATTCTGTGCTTATGAAAGATTTACAATAAATATGAAAACTGATAAATCAAATAAAAATTTAATAAGGAAAGGGCATTCTTTCTTGAACTATATAGATAAGATATTTAGATAATCACTAATGTCCAATAAAATATTAATTGCAACAAACAACTCTTTGACCATGACTTGAGAAAATCAAATGCTGAACTTTGTGAAATTAATACCTCTTAATATCTCTCTACCTTACTCCATTTTCTCTCAGAATATCCTAAAAGCAAGCAAACATCCTCTTTATTCCTTTCCTTATTTTTGATGCTCATTGCTCATCTGAATCAAAGTCCTTAGGATTCTTGAATAATTTCAAAGAGTCCAAGCCTTCAATTAATTTTGAAATCATCATGATTTGATCTGCAGGCTAAATTTAAAAGCAGATTCTTCAAGCATACTCTGATTCTAAATTTTAATAAAATTTCCAAATTTGAGTTCCTCATCATGGGAGTATAGTACTTTAAACATTTTTAGAATCAACTTCCAAATCAAGTTTGTAGCTATAACATCTAGAGTTTCTTTGTTGTCTAAGCAACAGGATTGACTTTTGAAATGGCCTCTCAGTGCTGAAAATTTATAAGAAAAAAGGTAAACTTTCTTCCAATACCTTTTATTGTTTTATCAGCAATTTTTGTCCATGCCCATCATAAGTTGTCTATATCTGTGATGAAATCTTCCCTTCTTGTTTTATATAATTTTCTTACCAGAAGTTACTAAACAGCATTGTTATTTCAGTAGTCACTATGAACTGCCTTTATTTATAATGGGATTAGCTATGAAAATGAAGAATGGGGTTCAAAAAGCCACATCTAGATCCTTCTTGAAAAAATGTTATGTGATCTAGAATTGTTTCCATATTGCCCAAGATGAACTGAGACATATTTCCACATGGCCTACTTATTCTTCAAAATAAATCAATAGAAATAGTTCTACTTTCTATTCAGAGGATCCAGATTTGATTCTAAATCCTTTGAGTGTCCTAGATCAATGAGCTAAGTTAGACAGGTGTTGTTTGGAGGCAAAAAATCCCATATGCAATGTCTATTATTTGCAACTAATATACCAATTTATTATTAACATAAGAGCAACATAATACTATGTAGAGACAAATTTTCTCACTCTAATAAATTCAGAAAAATACATGTAAATACATGTGGGAAAATAATGTAAGTACAGGACAATGTCAATCAA
The DNA here is from genome assembly GCA_000484575.1 of Olivierus martensii. Classification (NCBI taxonomy): domain Eukaryota; kingdom Metazoa; phylum Arthropoda; class Arachnida; order Scorpiones; family Buthidae; genus Olivierus; species Olivierus martensii. The sequence goes on along the minus strand of AYEL01070952.1, from coordinate 20,998 downwards.
GGAATTCCTGTATATAGCATATAAAGATGTTGGAAAATAAACAGTATTTATTATTAATAATGCCAAATAAAATAATTATTTATATAAAGTTAAATATCTGATTATTGGAAGTGATTTATTTCATATTAGAAAGGTTAGAGGTTTTTACAGTTCATAGACTGATGCTATAGGTGCAATGATTGGTATGTTTGGTATAAATTCTGAGATATTTTTATAGCTAATATATATTGTATTTAAAATATTTGATTAAGAAAGTAAAAAATATTTTATTTAATTTCCTTACTTACGGACTGCTTCTGGATTAAATTAGGTGAATCCAATAATATTGAAACAACATCAAGAAAAGCCTATAAATAATAATATTTTCTCCAATATCATTCTGTTGTTCTTCCATTTAATCAGAATTTCTTTTGGAGACAATATTTTGTGAATCTGTTTTCTACACGTATTACCTCTAAATTAATATAACTGTCTGGAGAATTAATCTGCTCGTTGGCCTTGGTGGTCTGGCAGTATGACGTTGGGACGTTAGCCCAAAGGCCTCGGTTCAATCCCGGGCCGAGACAGCAGTATGATATTGGGACGTTAGCCCAAACACCCCCAGTTCAATCCTGGGCCGAGGCAGATTTTCTTCAGATAAATTAGTTAAAAATTCTAGTTTAATTATTAATTAATGGATGGCACCACACATTGATTTAATAAAATAATAATTATTCTAATTAAGAGATGGCGCTAAGATTAGTCCAAATTAATTCAAAATCTTAAAAATCAGTTATAGAATCAAGGGATTAATTAAGGCAGATTAATCAGGATTATTTGGATTAAAATTCCCTTGAGGTTGGTTTAACACAACATATTTAATTAGTATGGAAAAAGCTATCAATAGTACTTTGTCGCATTTCACTTTTACTTTTTATAATTTCTATGGCAAAGCAGTATTCAATGTTGTTTAATTGAGACAACAATTTTTCATTATTTTCTATTGTGGATGCCAATTTAATTTTTCAATATGTTTCTTAGGGTATCATTCGCTTAAGGTTGCGATTTCTGTTGTTCTTCCATTTAATCAGAATTTCTTTTGGAGACAATATTTTGTGAATCTGTTTTCTACACGTTAAATTTTTCTGATAATGCTCATTGAGAAAGACCTTTCTTAATGTCTTCAATCATTTTTATTTGCTGTTCTAAATTCAAGGAATTAACTTTCCATTTAGCCCATGGTTTAGCCATGTTTCAACATCCAAAGTGAATTGATAGCATCACATGTTTCCAGATCTGGTGGCTGATTGTTTTCGCTAAATCATTTCGTCCTGGGGCATTCGAGTTATGATTTTTAATGTTTTTAAAACAAAATGTATCATCATATCATAGATACAAATCTTAGGAACATGCATATTAAAAAGATATTGCATTAAAGTAGAAATGACACCATGATTTCGTTATTAAAGCGCTTTACAGCATTCTCGTCGTATGAATGACAAGAAAAAATTCACACAATGTAATTTTTTTCAATTGTAGTGGTTTGATTTAAATGAAATTTAAGAATAAAAGAAAATCAATTGTAGTAGTTTGGCTTAAATGAAATTTAAGTTTAAAAGAAACCTGTACTGATGTAAGCAATAAAGATAGTCAATTAGTAGTGATGTTAAAAACTTATGATCATCATAGACAGTTTCACTTTATAGTTGGTCTATAAAATAATGGTCGTAGTCACATTAGGGAGATAGTTGTCTAATGGAGGGAAAAATAGTATTATTTCTATAATAAAAATATTAATAAAAATCTTATTAATTTTCCAATTATATTAACTTTCTATTAACTAAATTGATGAAAGTTAGTATAATATTTTAAATTAGCTTATAAAAAATAAATAACTTATAAATCACATACTAATGTTCTTTTAATTATGAGCAAAATACTTACATAAATTTTGTTCATAAATCAATAAGTTTATAATTCAAAAATTTACTCTTACAGTGAACTCAAAAATGCTGAATACAATATATGCAGTAGTGCATAATATAAACAAAAATTCCCAAGATCTTTTATGCAATAAAGTTCAAAAAAATGATAAAGATTTTTAATTTAAGAAACATTTTCAGTTTGGTACCCAACTCTCATCAGCTTAGAAATACGTGATCGAGCGTATTGTGCCGCCGAATCCAACCTGCATTTATATAAGTGCATCAGTTAGGCGATGCCATGCTGCCTGAAGCGCCGTAATTCAGAAATTTTCAACAATAATCCAAGAATCTTATGTAGGCACCCTGCATTGGATTACTTTAGCTGGCTTATTGTTGAGAATTTCTGTGTCGCGGCACATCAGGTTGGAGTCGGCAGCGGGATGTGTTCAATTGCTTTGGGTAAAGTAAAATATATTAGAAATACAGTGGTACCTTGGTTAACGATGGCCTCAGATAATGACGTACTTGGTTAACGACAAGTGGTTGTAAGAAAAAATTGTCTTGATTAATGATGCAGGCTTTGGTTAACGACTCCTGATTATGTGAACTTCCGATAAAACAGAGCTCTAAAACTGCTTGTCTTTGCATCACGTGATTCGTTAGCTCAGTTGTTAATCGTTATTTTTTTCGTTAGCTCAGCTGTTAATCGTTATTTTTTTAATCACAATCAGTTCAAATCCGACAATATCATTATTAAAATTAATAAAATTATAACCATATAAAAATATATTTAAGTAAATGATAACTAACATACAGTAATGATTATTTAATTAATTAAAAATAGACGTGCATCAGTTCACTAGTTTTTAGTTTCTTAAAGATGATTTCTAGACTATTATTATTTTAAATTCTGCGAAAAGTCTGATTCTATTGTTTGTTTGTGTTATATATTACTTGATACCTGCGAGTGGTGTGACGTTGCTCTATTGTTTGTTTGTGTTATATATTACTTGACACCTGCAAGTGGTGTGATGTTGCAGTTTTGGTTTGTTTGTGTTATATATTACTTGACACCTGCAAGTGGTGTGACGTCTCAATTTTGGATTCCATTAAAGGGGAAAAAATGTCTGTCCGAGATCCTACAGTTCATATAGACAATAAATCGACGAATGCATGTCACTGTTCGTTTGCCATTAAAAGTTCAAATCTTATCTATATAATAATCGTTGAATCTATAAGATGCTAATCAGTATTTATCATCTGTATAATAATTGTTGAATCTATAAGCTGCTAATCAGTGTTTACGTCTGTATAATAATCGTTGAATCTATAAGCTGCTAATCAGTGTTTATGGATTCATTTGTCATAATCGTTGAATCTATAAGCTGCTAATCAGTGTTTACAGGTTCGTTTTTCAAAATCTCCAAAGTGAGCCCATTTGTCCTTCTGGTGAGATTGAAATTAAAAACTGTTTTCATAATCATTCTTAAAGATGATTTCTAGACAATTATTATTTTAAATTCTGCTAAAAAAGTCTGATTCTATTGTTTGCTTGTGTTATATATTCTTGACACCTGCAAGTGGTGTGATGTCGCAGTTTCGGATTCCATTAAAGAAAAAAACGTCTGTCCGAGATCCTACAGTTCATAGAGACAATAAATTGGCGAGTGCGTGTCACTGTTCGTTCGCCATCAAAAGACAAAATCAAATCTTATCTGTATAATAATCGTTGAATCTATAAGCTGCTAATCAGTAGTTTCATGGGTTTGTTTGTCAAAAAACTCCGAAGTGAGCCCAATTGTCCACCTGGTAAAGACTTGATAATTAAAAACTGTTTCCACGAACAATTCATTTTATTAATGTTAAATTTTATAGCAAATTTGTCAAAAAACTCCAAAGTGAGCCCAATTGTCCTTCTGGTGAAGATTTCTTTAAAAACTGTTTTTGTGAACAATTCATTTCATTAATGTTAATTTTTTCAAAAATGTTTTCGTACACCAATTCATTTTATTAATGTTAATTTTTTTGTAGCAAATATAATAAATAGTCCGATCTAATTGTCCTTCTGGTGAGATTGATAATTAAAAACTGTTTTCATGAAATTTATTAAAAACTGTTTTCATGAACAATTCATTTTATTAATGTTAATTTTTATTTGTGGCAAATATAAGAAATAAATGAATTCATTTTATTAATGTTAATTTTTCGTAGTAAATATAATAAATAAGTGATATTTTCCATATTTTTAGGACATTTTAAATGAGTTTTATCTGCATTTTTAAATATTTACTATGGTTGTTGGAAAGGACATTTTAAATGAGTTTTATCTGCATTTTTAATATTTACTACGGTTGTGGGAAGGAGCACAGAACGAATTAATCAATTTTCAATTAAATCCTATGGGGAATCGCGCCTTGGATAACGATGGTAATCTTGGAACGGATTACTGACGTTAACCAAGGTACTACTGTATAGTAAATGGAATATGGAACCTTATAGAAGAGTTCCCTATTTCATTTACTATATTTGTAAGCTGATGAAGGTTGGATTCCCAACTAAAAAAATTTCTTAAAATAAAAATCTTTATTATTTTTTGAACTTTAGTGCATAAAAGTGCTTGGAATTTTTGTTTTAATTGTGTTTATTAACAGAGTTAACAATCTTATTGAATTTGCAAAATATAAGTTAAGTTAGACTAATCAAAAATTTCTCATTAGCTGCAATTTTTGAATTTTGCTAAAATCCAAAAATTTCAGAAAATTTAAAAAAAAAAAAAAAAAATCTTTATACACATGAAAGTTTGTAACTTTATGTTCATAACTACAATAACATTTTTACTTCTTTAATATAAATTATAATTCATTTTTTAATATAAACAAAAACTCAATAAGTTTTTATTTCCTAATATGAGGAAATTGACATTGATAAGTTAGATCACTATTTTAAAAAGTAGAAAAAAATGAAATTTTTGTATGAATTGATTTTCCTAATTTAGCAATTAAAAAACAATAGAAATTTGTGATGCATAGGCTTGTAAAAATTGCATAATGCCAGAAAATATAAACTTTTACTCTCTATCCTTAGGTGATATGAATTTTATTATAGTATTTTTAAATAATACTATAATATAATAATAATAATAATAATAAAAGATAAATATGCAGGTTGCCTATGAAGGTGTGAATGGAATCCAGAATTTTTTTTTTTACCAAAACATTTGAGGACCTTAAAGCAAGAAGATCTGATAAGCAAGAAAAATTTATTAAGACATAATTATTTATTATTTCTTATTTATTACAGTGTAACAAATTATAAATTTTATTATTTTTATTTAAAATTAATTTATGATTATGAATTACCATATAGAATATTATAAAACAATTAATTTAAATAAATTATAATAGATTGTAACATATTTCCTTATGAATTATATTTTTTTTTATTTTGAAAATTCGATAAAATAAACTTTTTCTCATTTTATAATATAAACAAAATTTTCCCCACATCATACTTAATTTATATATTATTTTGATTCTAGGATTTTGTTTTATCCAAATCAACAATTTTTCATATTAAAAGGCTGTTTTATCAATCTGAATAATAATTTATAGCATTGCTATGAAATGCTTTGTAATAATTATTATTACAAAGCATTTCATTTTTCTGTCTAAGCATAAAGATTATACTCAGATGAAACAGAAAAAATTTTTTGTTAACTCATATATAAATGAATTCATGTTCTATAAAATATTTATTATTTTCCAAAAATTCTCAACATATACAGCATACATTTTGTTGAAAGATTCTAATCATATTTAATTTTATTTTCTTGTTTCAATTTCATAATTTGTATATGAATTTATTATAATAAATTAATATTATTACTTTATTTGTCTATCTTATAATACAATATGATCATAATATTTTGACTTTATAATAAATAAAATTATTATGTAAAAGAATTGTATGGAAAATATTGGTATTATCATTGCATAAAAATTTAGTTGCCCTATAAATATATAGACAGGAATATAGGAGTCCTTAATTTACAATATAATGCATTTGAAATTTTTGAACATCATTCAAACTGTCACAACTCTGAATACAATCCCACATAGATACAATGCTAAAAATGAAAATTAATTTCTCCAACCATCAAAATTCAGAATATTTAACATATTTTTAATTCTTTGCAGTTATATTTTGGAACTTATTTAATAAATGAATTTTTGTTAAAAAACAGAATCAGACATTGTCCAGTATTATGTTAGAGGCATTTTAATATCTTTGTAAATAAGAAACTTCTTCATCTGATGAATGTTTTATTCTATAATCATATTTATGTACATTTTTTATAGATGGTGTCCGTAAAATCCGAAGTCAGTAAAATCGAGGTCCGTAAAATCAAGGTTTTACTGTATTTATGCTACATTAAAAAATACTGTTTTGATATTATTATTATCCTTTTTCTTTAATACTGTGTTTATCCTATATACTTAAATCTACTGAACAAAGCACATTACATAGTTAGTCATACACTAAAAACATTTTATTCATAGTACTTTCAGTTATTACATTAACCATCTTCAATGAAACTATTATACTACAATTGAACTCATTTAAACTGTAAACACGTGCATATGTTCTAAAGATGTAAATGTATTTTAATTATATATTATAAACTAAAGATGAGAGATTAATGAAGAAAAATAATATAACAAAGTATAAAATAAAAATAATAATAATAACAATAAAGAAACAACATGGTTTATTATTAAAAGCTTATTATTGGAGGGCAAAGATCCAAGCAGCTGGGGGGTCTATTGAAATGTTATCATTGATTATATACTCTGAATCCATCCTTGAGATTATTTCCAGGGTTTCAGCTATGGGTAGCTCTCTATTCAAACGGACTGTTTTTACAATCTTTGCATTGTCCCAATCTATTCTGACATCATTCTCATAGCAAGTTCTAACTAATGCCGTTGTGATGATAAATCATATTGTTTCTTTATTATTTTTGTAAGAGCCACAAATTACCCCCCGAATGACGACAGAATCGAGGAAATTCCAAAGAAAGTAGAGATATTATTGAAACAAGTGCGAAAGGAAATATGGCAACATTATAGATTATATTTCGATCAACTCACAAACTTCACCAGCAATAACAATAAATCGCTGAGAAAGTTTACATCAGATGTCCGTCGAATAAACACGAATCCGACACCTGCTCGGTGAACGTTCCGAAAAGTAAACATCTTTGTCCTCTCCTTAGGAAAAAAGTGAGAGAAAGGTTATGGGTATTTAAGAGCTCGCACTGCACTCGATCGGAGCTTGTTTGATTACCTCACTCGTTCTACTGTTGCTCTTGTGCTCTAACATAGCTCATCTATCTATAACAGTTTCCTCTGAAATTTTCCAACGAGTTCAAGTCACTCAACTTATTCGGTCAGTTATCGTCAGCTTATTCTTTATCTCACGAGTCAACTTTGGTCTTCATTTAATTTTATTCTCCAACATTCTTTAAGTTTGACCTTACTTGGGAATCTTTTGTGTCAGTGGTTGCACCTATCGCCAGCCAGTGACCACCTTTACCTTCATCTATCAGCGAAATGAGACTGGCACCAGTACCAACAACCTTCCGACCCAAGCCTCTTCACGTTGTCCACACCCTCTCCTTCAATCAAGAAATTGGACTAAATACTATATAATATTGGGACTAGAGACTTTCTGTGCATGATATTTACCAATTTTGTTTGAACTTCATCAACTTGGAAATTGTATATCAGATACCATTCTCTTTTGTTTGTGAGCCGATGTAATGGTAATCTCTCTCTGAATAAAAGAAGCAGTTGAGATTTACTTCGATATAGTCTTGTCTCAGTGTTTGAATTCTCTCGTTATCCATCCTTACCTATAGCGCACCTTCACTGCTTGTCTGTTTGTCGTTGTGAGCCGATGTAATGGTAATCTCTCTCTGAATAAAAGAAGCAGTTGAGATTTACTTCGTTATAGTCTTGTCTCAGTGTTTGAATTCTCTTGTTATCCATCCTTACCTATAGCGCACCTTCACTGCTTGTCTGTTTGTCAGCATCAATCATCACGATAATGATTGGTGTCAGATCCTGACGATAGCCGTTTTAAGGTTAACATCTGTTTCTCTCCACTGGTCCCGCATGATTGAGCTCTTACATTTTTATTATTAATTTTATTTTATATTTTGTTATATTATTTTTCTTCATTAATCTCTCATCTTTAGTTTATAATATATAATTAAAATATGTTTACATCTTTAGAATGTATGCACATGTTTACAGTTCAAATGAGTTCAATTGTAATATAATAGTTTTGTTGAATTAATGTAATAACTGAAATTACTATACTGAAATTACTACTGAACATTATTACGCATAATGTGCTTTGTTCAATAGATTTAAGTATTATTATTAATTTAATCATAATTATTATTGAATTAGCTTTCTTTGATTTATAATACTTAGATATTTTTATTGAAATCTATATACCTCTGACTTTTTGTATCTACTTAGGTGAATAAAAATTCCTCTTAGAATAAAATCTATATACTTTTGAGTATTTTCTTTCTATTTTTTCAGAATATTTTCATAATTTATTTTTACAGATTTGAAAATTTAAAAATGTTTGAAGGAAAGATTTTAAAATAAAAAACTATTTTATAAACTTTTCTAATCTTGTTATGATTGATAACTTTCATATAAGAATTGCAAATGGTAGAGATTTATAAAATAATAATTATTACAAAGTATTTCATAAATTATTATGCAGATTGATAAAACAGCCTTTTAATATGAAAAATTGTTGATTTGGATAAAATAAAATCCTAGAATCAAAATAATATATAAATTTAGTATTATGTGGGGAAAATTTTTTTTGTATTATAAAATGTGAAAAAGTTTAAATTATCAAATTTTAAAAATAAAAAAAAAAATTATAAATAAAGAATAAGAAAAAAATAAAACCTAATAAAGAATTCTATCTTATATTTCATAGTTAAAAACTACAGGTAAACTAAAATAAATTTTATTATCCATCCTCAAAAAAATACTGATAATAACATCTAAAATTTTTATCATTCCAAAATTGATGATGCAGTGCAATCTGAAATGGCTGACACTATGCATTATAGTATATGACAAATATAATTTTGTTTTTATATTTCATTTTTTTAATATGTGAAACAAAAAAATTGTAAAGTAGTTATCACATTTCCTCAATTATAACACACACATTTTTTACTTTTTATAACTTTTTAAATTCTAATGCTTTTATTTTTTAACTTTTTTTGTTTCAAAATCAGGATGCATCTTACAATTAATATCAAATATATTTTTATCTAAAATTTGATAAAAAAAAGTTGATATTTTTGTTATCAAATTTGAGGAAAGAAATCATTACTAAAATAATTTGAAATTAATGTGATTTTACAAAGAACAATCATTATTCAAATAACAGGACAAAAGATAAAAAAGTGAAATCAAAATAAAATATGCAAAAGAAATTTTGCTGCAATTAATGAAACAGGAAATGCATCCAATACACAATGATGATCAGAACTGCAAATATTGTCCCAGATAGGTGCATAATAATCATCAGTATATGTTTATTGATCAGAATTATAAAATTTCATATAAACTTAATTAGAAGTATTAGAGATTGCAGCATCTACATTATAATCTTTTCCAATTTAACCTTCAATCAATGTATTTCTTTTTTAGATATTATTTACAGAACATAATATCTACAAAAACATTCAATAATAATATTTCGCTTTATATAAATCTACAATATGAAATAAAACATTATTTATACATTATTTTAACATTTAAATTATAGAAATTTTATATTGCACATTATTTTCTGATGTGTGCACTGATTGTTCAGAAAAATTCAATTGCATTAATTTTTTTAAACAAATATGTTAAATAAATGTTAATCACAATTTAAAATAGCATTTTATAATACAGGTAGTCCTCGACTTATGATGGCCAAATATTATTATTAAAAATTCTCTAATTCAACTTCAACTTTTCTGCCTGCACATATGTACATATATCAAATTGCTTTTGTATACGCATTGCCATTAGTCAGCAAGCAATATGGAGTTATGGCAAGCTAACCTTTCAACAATACATAATAGCTGCTAATTTGATTCATTCACTTCTAACTTATCACAGCCTTTGGCACATTAGTTGCTAATAAGCAGTTGAAGTGTTCATTTCTCTCGTTGCAATTTTTGTATCTCATAGTAATCCTATCATGTCCAGTAAGAGAAATATTACTACTGATAAAAAGTTTCTTAAATTCTTAAATTTTTCTTTCCTAATTTTGTATTTATGTATTTTTTATGTAAATTATTTATTAACATATACAGGCTGATTCTGAATTCATCATCAATATTTGGTGGAGAGGTAGGAATAGGAAAAGAAGACTATTTCACATAGGAAAGCATGGGCGCAGACATCATGTAGTAGGGAACATGAGCCCGGTTCAATGATAGAAAGAAAACATAACAAGAGTGGTAGGAAAAAACATTTATTTGTGCATTGTTTGTACAGACTTACAAGAGGTGCTCGAAATTCTGACCATTTGCTAGAATACATGACTCACAACGACTTAGCATGGACAACTGGACTTTCTGGAATATGCCCGGCATTTTCCAGATGTTTGTGGCGGCAACCGATATGCCTGCTACAAGTTCCATAGCACTGGCAACAGGAGTCGCGTACACGATGTTTTTCATCACATCCTATACAAAGAAGTCGATTGGAGATAAATCAAACACATACGTCAAACAGCTTTGCATGTAAGTGGGAGTTGTGGACACAAAGCGCCCCTACGCAGCCTTACGTTCATCTGCGCCCATGCTTTCTTATGTGAAATAGTCTTCCTTTCCTATCCCTACCTCCCCACCAAATATTGATGATGAATTCAGAATCACCCTGTATAATAATACATTTATATGGGTTAATAAATAATTCATAAATGTTTATTTAAATTTATACATTTTAACTGTTTTAGGTTAAATAGAAACCTAATTTATGAAAATATCAAAACAAAAATCAAATAAATCAAAAATTAAAAAGTTCTTGTCTTACATCAAATTGATTTACAATGGAAACGTTGGAATGGAACCCCGTCATAAGTCAAGAACTACCTGTGTATAAAAACTCAAATAATACAGTAAAAAAGAAAATAAATTCTGTAAATCTACTAAACATTTAACAAAAAAAAACCATAAAGATGGCAGTGGACTTTTAATATAGAATATTGACTTTTATTTCAGAAGTTGAAATTTGAAGCACTTCTTATTTTTTGTGCTGTTGATATTTTAAATAAACTTTGTCTTATAATGAACTTTTAAAATGTTTTTATTCTAGAATTACAATAAAATTTCAATAATGTTTTGTCTTCATATTTTCATTGATAAAAATTACCAAAAATTATATGAATATATAGGCAATTCAATGGCATACTAGAATCAAAATACAGCACAACATAATTATCATCATCAGATATATAACTTTTATAAACAGTAGTTATTTTATATTAATTTAAATTTTATGAAACTTCTAAGCAAATCACTACAGCATTACATAAATGATGATATCATTACAGGATTTTGGCAGTCTTTCATTCATAATAGAACATTGTTAATGAAAAGTAAATAAAAATGCAATAAATAGTTAATTATGATAAATAATATCTTAACAAACAATGTATCTAAATTTATCTGCATATCAATCTAGAAGAAATATTATTTTAAATGCTAATAAATATTTGGTTGGAGAATAAACAACTATTCATTCTACTAGAACTGAGAAATTCAATCATTTTTGAGATTAAGAAAAAAAACAAACTTTTTGTTTGTGTTATAATTTTATTCTTTTTTGAACAGCTCACTAAAAATATATATATACAATATATAAAGATAAAATGAATATGCAGTGCAACGGAAGCCACTAGCATTGTCATGTCTTCTCTATACATCGGCATTATTCGATATGTAAACAAATGATCGAAAAATGTTAATTGGCTGTGAAAACAACGTCATGAGTGACGTCGTTTGACAACCTCCTCGAAGATCGCATCCAGCGACGTCTTATGAAATGGTCACGTGACTGGAAAAATCGCATCTGACGTCAGATCTCAGTCGATGCCATTGACTAGTTTGCGGCCGGCCTAATGTTGACCTCGGCGAACTTTAATCCGGAGCCCGTCGTTCTGACCCGCTCTGTTTGCTTCCGTACAATTTCTCCTCTAAATCGCATCTGACGTCAGATCTCAGTCGATGCCATCGACTAGTTTGCGGCCGGCCTAATGTTGACCTCGGCGAACTTTAACCCGGAGCCCGTCGTTCTGACCCGCTCTGTTTGCTTCCGTACAATCTCTCCTCTCTCTCTCTCTCTCTCTCTCTACGTCCGATTTAGATGCTCACCTCACCCTCACTGCCTGTCCAACTGACTTATTTTTCTTCTTTTCTTTCCCGCGGTCTACTCTTTTATTACATGCTCGTCCTCCTCTTTCCAGTTTTAAAAACAAAACTATTAAAAGCAGGAGACAAAGCGACCGAGAAACAACATCCATTACAAGGCTTATTTAGGGGGTTAACCCTTCCTTAAATTGGCCTAATTACTACCTTCTTTGTTGACTGACGCAGTTTACTTGTTCACTTCCGGCAACCTCCCCCCGGGGAAGACCAGGTGTCAAAATTCCGAAAATTATAAATATATCTTTAAGAAAAATATTCATTTAATTGCAAATATATACCAAACAATTTTTTTTCAAACAGGAGAGATTTTATTCAGAATATATGTTCTCACAAATAAAAGAGAATAAGTTCCTCGTATAATATCAGTCTAACAGTTCTAAAAGCGGAGAGAATTTAATATTTGGATATACATAAATTCATTTAATAGTTTAAAAATATTAATAATTCTAAGAAAAATCAATTCATAATCAATAAATTACTTAATAAGCTCATCTCTTACCTCAATAGAAAAAGGTTTAACAACGGCATCCCAACTTAATGACCATTTTTCTGGTTGTGCAATAAACACTGTAGAGTCTACTCTTTCAAATGTTGAGACATCCATCAAATTATAAAAATCACTTTGAATTGGATATTCCACATAAGCGAAATCCGCTTCCTATCATAAACATGTAAGTAATTAATTATTTTGTGTTATTTGGAGAAAAAATCTAATACATTCTACTTATCATACAGATTCAGAGGTTTTAATCAGGCTTTATATTAAAAATTTGAATGTTAATTTCAGATAATCGCCGATTTACGTAGATTTGATACAATTCATGAATTCTTTCGTAAAAGTTCACCTTAAAAACAAAATTCACTGATTACAATGGATAAATTATAACACAGGGAAGCAAGCAGTTGTCTTCTAATTTCATCGTTTATAATATAATCATGCGTTTTATGTGCTGATTTGATTAGTTTTCTTTAATGAGATAGGACCGAACCGGATCCCATTAAAATGGGAATGTGAGGCTTTGGAATTGAAATTACAGTCAAACCTGTTTTTGTGTGGGGGATAGGGACCGCATAAAAAAATATCCTGAAACTTCGTAAGCAGCTATAAAATATATCGTTTGCAAGACATTTAAAAAAATTTTATGCGGTAAATAGGGACCTCATAAAAAAAGAAATATCCTGAAACTTCGTAAGCAGCTATAAAATATATCGTTTGCAAGACATTTAAAAAAAAAATTTATGCGGTAAATAGGGACCTCATAAAAAAAGGTCCCATATTTAGAAAATATGTAATTCAAAACCTCACGATGTAGCTAGAAATTGATTTTCCAAACAAGGAAAAATTGAATTTACACACTGGAACATTTTTCGGTCAAGAGGTATTGTACAGTACGTTAATCACAGGAGCATAGAGTGACTTTAAAGTACAGTAATATCGGGTGGGCCATGTGTTGGATTCTTTCTAATTTGCATGTTATTTTGACATCCTTCTGTTGTTTTCTTTTTAAATTACATTTTTTAATTAATTTTTATTCATAATATGAATTTGATGGAATTTTTTTCATACGCCGCACAAAAAAGGACCGCATAAAAACAAGTTTGAATGTATATACTGTATACACATCCTGTATATATTAATATTATACTGTATAGCAAACTGTTGCTTACAAAATCGTTTCTTCGTGGTGTTTAATTTTCTATTTTTTTTTTTCTGACTTGTTAAATTATCATTGTGCTGCTTGCAGTAATTATTTAACAATATATTTACGGTTGTTTTCACAATATATAACAATTTTTCATTTATACGGCCATTGTCACAAACATCAATGAGAAATAAATCATTGGCTTGTAGGATTGATATAATAGTAGCACATAACATAGCTCTTTGGCAGTTGGATGCTAGAAAAACATTTTGCATAGTTGAGGAGAAATTATTTTTTTAAAATGTTACATAGGAGTAGCATACATCATCTATAATATTCAGATGTGGATATTACAACCATCTTTGTCAATAGTCTGGATTATATTAAATTCAATACTTTCTATGAATGGTCTTGAAATAGTTAAATGATTTTGCAGTAGTCGTAGGGAACTTTTATAAGAGCTATATAAGCAGTATAATCAGCAATGTATGCCAAAATTGGTAAAATATTTTGTATTAAAAATATTTCCATCAGTTAACTGAATTTCTTTAAAAACATGTTGCATTTCAAAAATGTCATTATTACAATTCAGAGTGAGATAAACATCCACCATTACATTACCATACTTTTATAATGTAATTTTAATGTTAATAAATTTTATAAACAAATATTTTTCTTTTTCTATAACCTGATGAATAGATATGTGATAAACAGAATCCGAAAACTATCAATATTGACCAAATCGTGTTTATAGTGCATCAGTTTGAATTTTTTTTTGGTAGAAAGTAATTCGTCTGCATTTCAGAAAAGCAGAAACTTGTCATGTCAATTAGAACATGTGTTGAATGTAGTAACGCTAAATGTGTGTTTGACTAAAATAACCAGTAGACCTTCTACAAGCAATCTGTTTTCATCTGTCAAGCCAATCAATAAATTTGGATAAAAATTCTAAGCTGTAACAATTTTTAATTAAAAGATTTTGAAAATCATCATTTAATCTTTGACCTTTGAGTGATGTTTTCACATTGACAATATGCCATCAGATTAAAATAATTTTTAAAAATTGAACAGTGTCTTGATAAAATGGCAAGTTATGTTTTGGACCCATCACAGATAAAGCTGATATTACATAGTCATTAAATATCTGTTTGTAATCATGCTTTTCGAATTTGTCTGATTCAAGTGCATATAACTTTTTTAAATATGCAAATGAAGTAACTTGGACTTCATTTTAGCATCAAATGATGGAAAATAAAACATCTGAAATTCAATGGTTTGATTGATTCAGTTATTTGTGATACATTTAAAAGTATGTACTGGATCTACTATGAAAAATATAGATCGTGAAGAATAAGCAGGATTTGGATACACAATACTCAACTTTGATGGTGAAGTAATATATGATATACATTTTCTTTTTATTGCAATTATTGTCAGTTACCACCCCAATAACATTATAGTCAATGTTTTATAATCCTATTATGATTTTTTCAAAAATCGTGCACTTCTTCAGCTGTGATGGTTTTATTGGAAGTATGTGAACTGCATCTTTAAATGGTAAAAGTACACTTTGAATCATGAAAACATGAGCACTTGTTGTCGCATCATGATTGTTATGTGAAAATCCAACAAGTGACCCTCCTTTATAATCTAAAAAGGGCTTTAAATGTATTTCATCAAGCATCAATATCACTGCTTTTTCTTTATCTATATATGGTAATCTTTGTTTGGCATATGACTAAAAGTTGTTATCTATCTTTTCTAAAGGCTGCATATTATTTAGAATATTTGTGTTATTTAGAATATTATGTTCTAAAGTTCTATATAGTTATTTAGAATATTATATTATTTGGAATTTTATGTTCTAAATATTATATTTAGAACATAATCTGCAAATGGTGATTGGAAGGGAAAAAAAATTGGTTACAATTTTAGATAAATTTGTAGGCATATGGTGATATAGAAAAAAGTGATGCCATAATGAGTTTCAATAGAATATCTGATAGCATTCTTTTTACAATTTAAGTGTGACTGCTGTTCTCTAAAAACTCCAGGACCTTTTTATAGTCCAGTAATTTTTTCTCGAGTGATTCTAACATATCTTGTATAACAGAAATTTTTGTTGAAAGATTATTTTTGTCATGCTTATGTAAAGATTCTAATTGATTTAAAACCCTACACAAATTATTATGATCAATAATTTTGTAAGGAAATATTCCTTTAATCTTATCATTATAAATGAAATATGAAAAATTCAAATTCTAATTAATTGCAGCAAAATATGTAGAACAAAGAGCTGATATCATGACAAGATAAATTAACAAAATTCATAGCTTGAGAAGCTCTCTTCTAATTGCAGCAAAATATGTAGAACAAAGAGCTGATATCATGACAAGATAAATTAACAAAATACTTGAATTTTTTCTGATAAGAGTCCAGTTAGGAGGCAAACCATATTTACTGCAGAACTCTTGCAGTGATGTAAACTCAAGCAATGTCATATAGGCTTCATAGCTTGAGAAGCTCTCTTCTACTGTTCTTCACAGCTGCATTTTCACTTTGTCATTTTTTTTTGTTGAAACTTTCTTTTGTAAAATTGTTGTTCATTAGATGTTGTGGGCATCCTGGAAACTAGGAAGGAATGGCTCTTTTTTTAGTCTTGAGCAACATAGAGGTGTTGTAACCAATTTTCCAGTTTTTTGATCAAAATGTGAACTTTTTTTCAAAATTTCGTTTGACTTGAAATGATGTTCACAAACCTAAGTATTAAAATTAATAGATATTTAGAATTAGAACAATATAAAATGGACTGCTAAAAGAGTATTCTTAAAGCACATCATGAACAAATAGAACTGCATTCATAAAATAATAATCATTGAGGCTGTAATATGTAAATTAATGAAATAAAATATTCAGATATTTTTTCTCCATCATCTTAAATTTGATATTTGATGTATTTTTGTTTGAGTTATTTAAAGACATGTTTTATCGTTGCTGCAACATAGCAATTTGACTAAATATTCTAAATCATTTATCAAAAATACATATCTGTGGGTCGGAGGTATAGGGCACTATGTCCATTTGTGGCCAAAATGAGATTATTGGCACAATCATATGGGTTTCTCGTCCTCTACACACTGGTATATAATACTATGTCCTACATCAATCACTGGTGGAGTTACGGTGCTTTTAAATAACACCAAGTCTATAAGAGAGAACAGCGTAAAACACACTCAAACTGCTCTCCTGTAAAATGTAATAAATGTGACATAGTGTCCTATACCTCCGACCCACAGATATATAAACAATAAATACATATAATGCTTGTTTTAGAATGTACTAGAAATTTTCAAATTATCAAATTCTGTTTATTATATATCAATAAGAATGAGATTGGTTGATCACCAAATGAAACAGAAGCATTAAAAACATCTTTGATCTTCCAGAATAAGAGATTCAATTTCTAATTTTTCATCGAACAATTTTATATCAGAAAATTTGAGTATAGTCTATTTTATTTTAGTGGCAGAATGTAATACTGTTAGAATTTGGAAAATATTTACTTGATATTTTCTGAAGAAAAACCTTATAAATGGTAAATATTTCCAAGAAAAAACCACTAATTAATATAAATATTAAAACGTGTTCAAAATTCTTATAATTCCCTCTTCACAGAAACAGGACTTGTGTGTTTGTATAAGACACTACAGTATTATTATTGTTCCTTTGGGCACATAATTTTTTAAATTATGATTCAATTATCATAATTAATATATAAAGCTCTATCTTTAGGGGATTATAGATTTAAATCTTTCTGTATGTAAATATCATAAATTCTTATAAGACACTACAGTATTATTATTGTTCCTTTGGGCACATAATTTTTTAAATTATGATACAATTATTATAATTAATATATAAAGCTCTATCTTCAGGGGATTATAGATTTAAATGTTTCTGTATGTAAAAATCATGAATTATTAAACCTTCTAGAAACAAGAAAATTAGTTTGTGTTCTGTAATATAAATAAATGCTATAGCTTGTGTTTCAATTGCTGAAAGAAGTCTTAAATTAAATATAATATTTAATTCAGTTCAGTTGTTGAGCAGATAAATGTAAATAGTCATTAATAACTAAAGTTTAATAAACTTTCAAAATTTTAAATAATGATACAATGTTTTTAATGTAAAGTTTTATTTAAGGTAACTGTAACTTTTTCTTTGAAACATGTAAAAAGGGATCAATTGATTAATATACAATTAACCTGCACAATGTTTTTAATGTAAAGTTTTATTTAAGGTAACTGTAACTTTTTCTTTGAAACATGCAAAAAGGGATCAATGCATTAATATACTATTAACCTATTGTAATTGACTTTTATTAAATGAAATAAATATAGATTATACAACAATCTTTTTTCTTCAAGGTTTTCCCATCTCATTTTAATTTATTCTAATCTAACCTTATTTAATATAACACACATACTGGATGACACCATAAAAGCATTGGTGCATGAAACGACAATGGATGACACCAAGTAGTGCCACCTAGAGAATAAGACCTGCTCTTTGCTCTTTGCATTACATCCATAAAAGCATTGGTGCATGAAACGACAATGGATGACACCAAGTAGTGCCACCTAGAGACCTGCTCTTTGCTCTTTGCATTACACATTCTGCTGCACTTGATGAGAAATTTGAATTTTTCAGGGTTCAATTAAGTAAAATTGAGTTTTCCAGTTTATAGTTAAGTTTGCTAGTTTAAACTATAATCATATTATATACTATATTCAACAATGCTTGTCAAATAATCAACTTACCTTTGAATTTTTGGTGGGAATGAAATTCACACATGGTATTGCACGAATCCATGATTTCAAAAAATCTTTGTTGTTTAATGGAAATCCAAACACGTGAGCTTTATCTCTACCTTTGTAATTGGAATGACATTCAGGAATGCAACAAGTCCCAGGCATTTTTTGTGATTTAAATGGTTTAAAACTTCTTCAAATGCAATGCACCATAAGCAGGATGGCCAGCACACTCAAAATGGCATTTCTTAAGCATACTGTCCCACTAGTGAATCCCTGAAAAATTCAAATTCTCATCAAGTGCAGCAGAATGTGTAACACAAAGAGCAAAGAGCAGGCCTTATTCTCTAGGTGGCACTTTTTGGTTTCATCCATTGTCATTTCATGCACCAATGCTTTTGTGGTGCCATCCAGTGTTATTTTAAGATGACATCATACTGAATTCAAACATAACTCTGAAGAATTTAAATGAAGTATTTTTATTGTCACCCCAAAATGCCCTATATTATGTATAGGCTAAGGATTATATAGGATTCACAGGAAGTCATAAGGCTAAGTATGATTCTGAGAGGTGAAATGATGTGGGAGCCTATGCCTGAGAGAAAAACAAACAAACATTGAATTTTATGTATACAGTAGACATTTGTATCAAATTATATTCATTACATTTAAATTAAAAACGTTGCATTTGTTAATACAGTAATCATTTGTGAAAAATAATGTATTTTATCTTGTTTTATTATAAAAGTCTATAGAAAAAATAAACATACAGTACATTTGTACTACATACATATTTTATATTTTTTGGTTTGGTTTGTAATCAAATGTAATTGTAAGTTATAACATATATTTAAACAAATGCATTCTAAGAATGTTGGTTGCTATGCCAACATTATATGAATCTCTTGATTTGAATTGCTTAGTTGATAGAATGTACCTGAATAGGGTGTAGAGACATCGAAAACTTTTGTACATTTAAGCTAATAAATATGAATGTGTTCTTTACTGCAAGAAGTGCTAGTTTTATTATGAAATTAATTAGATATGATTTTTAAAATATTTACATTTGGGTGTGTAATAAATATTCAGACTTATTACAAATTAAATTTAATGCTTCCTCTAAATAAGAGAATATAATCTCTTTTTAGAATCTCACTTTGGCTTGTACATTCACTATGTAATAAGATATTTATTAAATCTCAGGTAATCATTAATCCACAAATCAGATAAACTATATGAAAAATAATTTATTAAATATTCTCTAGAAATACACAATAGTTCTGATAAAAATTCCAAATTAATAATTTTTAAGTACCTATTAGATTACTGTTACCTGGTGCTGAGCAATTTTGCATGTTTTCATGCAGGCATCTGAGTGATGATAAAGTATATAGTAAGCCTTCCATTTTAATCCATCAAAGAATAAAATTTAATTAAAAATGATTAATAAGAATATAATATTACTGTTGTAGTAACAAAAAAGCTATTCATATGCAATAACTTGCTTATTTAAAAAATTTTTGGTATAAATTGATTCTCTTAAAATTTAATTCATTCCTGACAGTTGCTAAAACTATGAAATGACCATAGTGTCTTTGCCAGTGACAAAGACATACTATGGCCATTTGATAGAATTGACAGTGCCACAGGCAAAAACAGGATTGTGATTAAAGCAGCACTCAAATGCATTATTTCATTTGATGACATTCTGATTTAGTCTACTTGTTTCAATAACTTGATCAAATATGAACAGATATATTCCCTGCAAATACTTGTTTTCAAAAACTTGATAACAAGTAACTTGATTAATATGAACAAAGTTGATTAGGGAAGATAAAAATAACTCAGTGGTTACAAAAATGTTTTTTTAAGATTAAAGTAATTAAATTACAGAACTATATATGTAATAGTTTTGCATATAATTTAAGATGAATTTAAAAAAATACATGCTAGTTTATGAAAATTATATATTTTACATATTTTTAATTTTAAATAAGATTTTGACAGTGATACAATATATGTAACTTAATTTTCCTTTGTTATTATAAAAGAAAAAATTTATATATTTAATAATTTTTCGAATTATCAAATATATACCAATACGCGTAAAAT